>RPOG01003665.1:0-58654 GCA_008086565.1 Thalassoma bifasciatum | reverse complement strand
CTGTCCCCCCTACAAGGCCCTGCTGCACCAAATGACAGCCAATCACCACTGGAGAAGGGGCATCCACAGGGTTCTTAAGGGAGAGGGGCTCTTTCTACAGGGGGGGGGGGTTTCTACACAGGTTTTTGGGATGGAGAGGTTATGTTGGCAGAAAGGATGAGGGTTTTTAGGCTAAGAGTTTTGTTAGAAGGTTTAGGAAATGCAAGCGGTTTCTTTTCAGTCGTTGTTCATGTTGTTTAGTGTTATCAGTTGGTACAGAATGTTTAACGTGCTGCAAATCCTTCAACCCAGAAGCTTTGTTTAAGATGGCTAGAGTTGAATAAACTTTTTCTGGATTCAAGCTGACTGGACTCTCCTGCTGATTTGGACTCCACTTTTCATCATTTTTTCATGGGTAAATGTCTTAGAATTAGGAGACCTAGAATGAGAAATTATGCAGTAGAAATGGGGGTCCTCCCCCGCCTTATATTAAAGTAACAGAAATAACAAGTAACAAGCGAGCCCGAAAATTAGATTCAACACCTGTGCAGTTAAAACCTTTAAGGAGGCGTCAGAATCTTTTAACCCATGATCCAAACACAGGTTTTGTTTCTGGGCTCACCTTGCCGTGAATTTTCTGCTGAGCCTCTGCGCTCTCCAGTATGTCCTCTCCTCCCTCTCCGGACGCCACTTTCCGCTGGATATGGGCATTTTGTTCCCGTAAGGCCACAATCTGCAGGAAGGAGACAAACACACGAATGCAAACAGTTGGTGAAGGTTTGTTTTTCTGCAAAATATTCACTCATTTTGAATTTGATTCCTGCAACAAGTTCCTAAAAAGCCTGAACAGGTTCACGTTTTCCACTGTGTTACATCACTTTTTCTTTGACAACACTCAATAAGCAACAGGCAGGTCAGTCTAGTAGCTGCACTCTTCTACTAAGGAGCCACGCTGTTGTAACAGGAGCAGAATTGTCTTGCTGAAATAATCAGGGCACTAACACAGATGCTGCTTTTGAACTTTGCGCTGAGAACAACCCGGATTGTCTTTTTCCTCTTTGGCGGCGTTTGTGTGTTGTTGATGTCTGACTTTGGGTGAATTCCAATTCCTGTCTTAACCCTCAATCTTAATCCTCAATCTCAAAATGCGCGCTCCCGCGAAGTGTAAGTGCTGTCCCGATTCTCAGAAAGTTGAGGTTGAGGGGCAAGATTGAGGGCTGTATCTCCCTCAATATTGAGATTTTCCGACACCACCCTTGGGATTAAGGGACATCCAGAATGCATTGCGTATTGTCGGTAAATAAACATGGCGTCCAAAGCGGCAGAGAAGGCGAGCTACAAATATAGTATTTTCTTTGTTAATGGAGATATAATTATTACGAAAACCATTGTATTATCTTAGTTTAGACCCATTTTATGGATTATGTACCTCGTTGTTGCAGAACATTTATTTTTATTTTACGATCTTTTGTCAATAGCGTCCGGTGCGGACAAACCATGTTACTTTCGTTAAAGTTAGTAAACGTTACAAATTGGTCATTTTTCTCCGTGATAATGTAATTGTTTTATTAAGATAACAGCCTATATAACATGCTTGTGCTGATAATGGTATAAGATGACCGGGCTAATGTCATCTCCTGTAGCTGCAGAGTTATGTAACGATAGTTATAGCTGGTGTTTACCTTTCAATAAACTATGGTTTGCTGTGACAGCTGAATATGTCCGTGGTTGTGTTATTTATACAGATATTTTTTTGATAACGCTAACCGAAGGAATAACTGACAGACAGTCCACAACAATTTCACTTGCATTTAAGGGGTGTCCCATTTCTAAGTCACAAAATAGCCCTTAACACTTGGCTTTGAGGGCTACTAAGATTGAGGGTTGAGCTTGAGGGTTAAGAAAGGAATTGGAATTGGGCCTTTGTCTTTGCATGGTAGAGTTTGAACTGTCATTTGTAGATGTAGTGATGAACTGTGTTAACTGACAATGGTTTTCTGAAGTGTTCCTGAGCCCACGTGCTAATATCCTTTACACCACTGATTCCCAACCTGTGGGGTGCGGCCCGCTGGTGGGCCACGAGGTTATTGCAAGTGGGCCGCCAAATCATCTAAAAAAAAATTGATTTTAGTGTGTGGGTGTGTGTATGTGTATGAAGGGGGGTATTTACATAAAGATAAAAACATACTGAATAATGTTTCAAATGTTAAAATCATTTTAACCCTTGGGATACCAAACAGTTTCTGATCGTTTTTTGCATCTGTCACATTTTTTCTCACTGTGATCTCGTTTTTCTTCACCAAGTGAAATCCAGCATCTCTATGGGCTCAGACATAAGTTGAAGTTTGATGAAAGCAGGAAAACATAGAATATTTTGTTTTTTACAGGATTTAACTAGAGGGAAGAGCTGTTTTTCTGTAAATTTGTTGAGAGGACGAGAATCGAATTAATGTTGATGAACTTCTTTTCAGCTCTGTTAATGCATAATGTTGATGGTACTCATGAGACATTCAGGTACTGCAGTGGTTTTTAAATATCAGTCACTGAAAGTTAGAGTTTGTTTTTTTTTCTTTTTGCTCCTGTCAATCCCAAGGGTTAAACATGTTCAAACATTTTGATATATTTTTAAAAAGTTCCCTGAGGAGGCATCATATGGCCTCTGTATTAATGGGGTTGGAGGTGGGCCACAGAAATTTTGGAGGCTTAGAAGTGGGCCCTGAGTTGGAAAAGGTTGGGAACCTGCTTTACACAATGATGTGGGTTTTTAATGCAGCGCCGCCTGAGGGGTCAAAGGTCACGGCCATTCAATGTTGGTTTTGGGCCTTGCTGTTGTTTGTGTTCTATGTTTTTACACTTTTGTTAAGTGGTAATGTTGTATTATTCTTTGATTTATATTCTCTTAGATAGACCTTGCAAGTTCAGCTGAGCATTTTACTTAGTCTTACACTGCATGTTAGGCATCTTAATTATTCACAAGGTTGATATGAATTGTAGACAGATAGCTCGGTATTTTGTTCAGTGTTACACAGTCTGTTAGACATCTTTATCATCCTCAAGGATGATATGACCTGTCAGAACCTTCACATAGTTACATGCTCTACCAACACTCACACACTTTGATAGCACATCTCTCTAAAGTCTGACGCCAGCTGTGGGTTGAGACAGCCGTGTCAGTCATAGTTGATGGCCAATAATATACGGGTGTTTAGGTAACTCAACCTCTGTATAGGCGTAGCCAATGAATGTTATAAATGTCCAACATCCCCAGATATCGGGGCTCACTCTTTGGGGAGAGACCAGCGCTGTAAACTTTATCTGTGACCTGAATAAATGCTGAACTGAGGAACTGTTCTTCTTCACGTGATTCTTGGGAGGTGATCGTCTAAAGAACTGGGTAGATTCTAACAGTTACACTCAGAGAGCATGAAGTTTTATAAATCAAAAGTGGTTTTGCTATTGATATCAGTCTGAAATAAAATGGTATCATTATCCCTAATTTTATCCTGTATCCCTGTGAGAAAGTGCACACATGCACATTTCTCTACACGTTGTGACATTGTGATTGTAGTTTCAGCCGACTACAGCAGCTCTGTGGCCCTCACTCTCACCTTTACACAATCAATCTCTTAAAGAGTCAAAGACTTTTCTCTTGTCCTCTGTCCCTTCACTGTACATCTCTCTCTCTCTCAGTGCAGGGGGGGAGTAGATCAACAACATCAAACAGGAAGAACAGACGCCTTCTTCTTCTTCTTCTTCTTCTTCTGGACCTGGAGCTTTTCTCCTGTCTGTAAATTTAACTGAGCTGCAGCTGCTCATTAATCATGTGTTTGAAGTCTGAGAGGTTACAGAGCGTCTCACATTAATGTTACAGGAACAAACAGAGACTCCTGTTAAAGATGAAGAACAGAGTCGTGGGTGTGTCCTGAGGATGGAGGAAACCACACGAATGCAGCAAAATCTATTTTACTGACCATTATCTCATGGATCATTCATCCTTTGCTCTGTTTTTGAATTCATTTCTTACCTCTTAAGACCTGGTGTCCACATATATGAACATTACATTTCTGCCTCTCAGAGCCATGAGACTTTTTTTTTTTTAAACTTTAATCTTTTAACCATATTTAGAGTGTCTTCTTATGTCATCTTTTGGTGATGTCACAACTCTGCACCCATTTCAGTGACAAAAAAAGTGTTGTTAAAAACTAATAGCTAACTAATAACACTAAAACATAACTGCAATACGAAGACAGAGCTCAGTTTTTTTACTTATTTGATCTTATTGATCCCAAATTGCAGAGAGAAATAAAAAAATAAAAATATACTAAATAAACACTCGGGTCTTAAGAGGTTAAATCTCATTTTAGGTGATCATTTTGGACTGATTATTACTTTGCATCAACGTCCTGATGATACAGAGCCCAACAGTTTTTCTCTTCTACAACAAGCAGAGGGTTTCCCAAAACTTAAAGCAGCTTCAGAGTGGGTCAACTCGACCTCAGACACTGCAAAAACTGAAATCTAAGCAAGTCATTATGTCTTATTTTTAGTCAAATGTGTCTTATTATTCTTGATTTGAGCCACATTTACTAGACAAGGACATAAAAATGTCTCATTTCAAGTTTTTTAAAGACAAAAATGAGGCATCAATTGCTTGTAACAAATAAAAAAAAAAATCTGCCACACGAATTCGTCTTATCCCATTGGCAGATTTTTTTGACTTGTTACAAGCAATTTACACCTCATTTTTGTCCTCAAAAAACTTGAAATAAGACATTTTTATGACC
This sequence comes from Thalassoma bifasciatum, assembly GCA_008086565.1. Taxonomy (NCBI): domain Eukaryota; kingdom Metazoa; phylum Chordata; class Actinopteri; order Labriformes; family Labridae; genus Thalassoma; species Thalassoma bifasciatum. The sequence goes on along the minus strand of RPOG01003665.1, from coordinate 53,891 downwards.
TTGTCTAGTAAATGTGGCTCAAATTAAGAACAATAAGACAAATTTTACTAAATATAAGACATAATGACTTGCTCAGATTTCCGTTTTTGCAGTGGAGTTTTAGAAAGTCCAACCCAAACACTTTGAACTTTCAAAAGGTAAAACTATTTCCAAGGTATATTCAAAGATGTGTGATTAAACCTCAATGTTTAAACCAGATTTTCCAGAAAATTTGTCATTTTCTGTTGGAAAAACGTTTTGTGACAAATAAAAAACTCTAAAATCTGCTGTTGTTTAAAAATTCAGCCCTTCCTGTGGGTTAAAGCAACATGCATGATCATTGGTGGGCTCATGCATCATGTTCAAATGCACAAAAATGTCTCTTATTATGGTGTTGGAAACCAAACAGGAAGTCTGATATTAATTGAATTTCAAAATAAAACGCTCATTAGCTGCAGCTGAAAACTGGTTACAAAAAAAGTCTCTGCAGAAAAGTTTTCAACCAACCTTTTGCACTTTTAAAACCACCCTATTTTTTTCTGTTTTTAGTCTCTAAGCTTAAGTTTGAAGTTTTTTTACACAGAGGCTGACACATTTGATGGTTTGTGTCTGCAGGTTGTGGAAAGTTTAGGACATTTCGATCGGCTCCTGAAAGTCTCAGATTGTTTACGAGGCGCGTGCAGCAGCAGGCGAGGACGCGCTGCACCTTTCTCCTCCTTAATCACACGGTGTCTGACGGGAAGAAGCTAATTATTGTTGTTGCCGGTCATCTGGCTGACAGAGTTATGACTTTAGGAGGTTTTTCTTCAGGTGGTGAAAAGAGAAACGAGGGTCAGAGAGCAGCGTAATTACAGAGACTGTATCAGTGTCACATGTTCCTGAGGTTACAGTCATGTTTGGTACATTCCTGCTCAGGGAAGAGACTGTAATAACTCTTATTACATAAGACAGAAACATAATAACACTGAGGTTTAGAGAGAAAATATGTGCATGTAGCTACTTTTCAAGTTTTGCGAATGCCGTTGAAAATCTTTGGCCCAAAACTCAGTAAAGAAAGTTAGAAGAAGTTTTAACTGAAGCTTAACATTACACATTACATTTCAAATGTCACTTAAATCACAAATATTTTTACCTTTATAATGTGTTTATCATGGTTTTTCCCTCTCGATTTTTTTTCTAACTTATCTCTTTCCTCTTGTTTATGATAGATTTTGAAATCAGTACAAATTTTATACTTAAATGACTGGAAATTAGTTGTTTTTTTTTTGTTTTTTTTACAGACTTCTATTTTAACCCTGTGGTGCATAGTGGTCACTACAGCGACACCTATTTAAAAGTTATTTACTCCTAAATTCAATGGTTCATGTGGTGGAAATTCATATTAACCTATGTCAGGATTTTTCTATTCTTCTTAAAAATGTTATAGACAAACATTTGAGGGTAAAACAGTGAAATAACTATAAATCATTCAGTGTTAAAATGGATGAAAGAGAGTTAAAATGTTTCGCAAAGCATTAAGAAAAGATTATTCATGAAATTACCCAAAAAAAAAGAAAGAAGTCAAACAAAAAATAAGTCATATTTACATAAAGGTCACATGGTTTTATGTTGAATGCTCGGTTACAAATATTTGAAAAAAATAAAAATAAAAATAAAAACACTCAAAGGAAAAATCCTGACACTGACTTTCATAATTCATGCATCAGAGGTTTAAATTAGAAAGGAACTATTTCCAACAGATAATTCGAAAAAATGTAATGTAAATGTAAAAGTAACAATAACAGTTGAAAAAAATTAAATAAACCCAGCTAAAAATTTTACTGTCATACAGAACTTCCTTTAAATTATATTTCACTACAGAGCAACGTTAAAGCCTGTTTCTCTCTCCCTCTTTATTTTATTTTAAACAAGGTCATGATGTTATGATTTAGGAAAATATTATCAAACTTTCTGGCTCCATTTCCACTTCTGCGCTCAACAGCTGCTAAGTTCAGACACAGTCTACGATTCCAAAGAGGAAAATGTAAATCAAACCATTTATCCCTTGTGTTGCGTAACACTGAGTGTGATGTTTTGATGTGATTAGTATTTAACTCTGGGCGTAAACTGGCTCGTGACATGTGTCTATAATCTCATGTTAAGGTCATTTCTCTAAATTGGCAGCTTTGTCAGCTGCAGCACACGATAATCAAAAAACAAATACTCAATTCTGAGTCAAACCCGACGCGCTCTGAGAAAGCGTTTGTTCCATGAGAGTACGTTTCAATCAGCTGCAGTAATCAGCGTGCGGCCACTTAAACACCTGTGACTGCACCAGGTCAAAGGTCGACGATTTCATCAGCCACGGCGCCGTTGTGGAAAGGCCCCGCTGGGAGAAAGGACTCCTTCCAGACCTCCATCACAAATCAATTACCAGCTCCCGGCTCTGCGCGGCCCCCCAGGGGACAAGCAGAGGTGTGGACGTTTTTATTCTGCAGCGAAGCTTCGACGGCCTCTTCCAGCGCCTCAAGGTCCAATCACTCATCTGTCGCCGCGCCGACAACCAGAGCGTTAACCATTCATGAGGGCGGAGCCGCCGCCGCCGTGCGTGTACTGTACGAGGCCGACTCTGACCTCGCTTATGTGATGAGAGAAATATCTTCAAAGTGCGGCGGCGTCCTGACTGAGACGTCTGTCAGCGAGTTAACGAAGAAACTTTTTCCAGAAGCTGAAGAAGAAAAATGAACGACAGCTTTTGGAAACAGGTCGGATTATTTCTTTAACTTCTCTTTCCTCTTTCCTACACGTCCAATATTTGATCCCAAAAACTCTGCAGCTGCTCACTCATCCATATAGAAAAAAAAGGTAAAACGTACAGGAAGTTTCCACTTTAATACACACCACCTGGCCAAAAAAGAGTCACCACCTGGATTTAGCTGAGCAAATAGGAAGAAGCCTACATGGCGACAATTTATAAGCTGCACAAATAACAACATTTCTCCACATTTAGCCCTAAAACATCAATTTTGATTGAGACTAAGAGAAATATATTTGTCAAATATCATGTATAAATGTTAAATGTTTTATCATAATCTTAAACGTACGATATAAATGCTAAAAAAAGATGTCCTGATTCTAAATATTTAGTTTAAATTCTATCTATTGAGCTGAATCTACATATTCTAAGATCTATGTTTCTATCTAAGATTTCTTATAATTTAGCTTTGATTTCTAAAGATTTTTAAGCAATTAATTAAGATTGCTAAATGTTAAGCTTTGATAAGTAAATATTAAGTCAAATTGTCTAAATCTTGAGCAAAAATTTCTACATATTTCCCTTAGATTTCTTAACATTAAGCTTTAATATATACATATTTCACAAATCTTCTAGATATTTAGCCTAGATTTCTAAATCTTGATTAAAGATTTCTAAATATTTCTCTAAGATTTGTTTACAGTTATCACAGAAACACTTAATATCTACCTGTGATATCTAAATATTTTGCAATGGTTTCTAAAGCTTTAGTCAAAATTTCTAAATCTAGAGACAAGATTTTTAAAATATTTTATTAAGATTTCTAAATATTTCTAAACATCAGGTCAAGATTTCTAAATAATTATCTAAGATTTCTTAATGTTAAGCCTCGATATCTAGATATTTAGTCAAGTTATCCAAATCTTAAGCAAAAATTACTACATATTTCACAAAGATTTCTAAACATTAAGCCAAGATTTGTAAATATTTCACTAAGATTTCTTAATATTAAGCTTTGATATTTACATATTTCGCAAATCTTCTAAACATCTATCCAAGATTTCTAAATATTTCACTAAGATTTCCAAACATGTAGCTATGGTTTCCAAATACTTTATATCTAGCTGTGATATCTAAATATTTGGCAATGGTGTCTAAACATTTAGTCAAGATTTCTAAACCTTGAGGTGCAATTTCTAAATATTCAGCTAATATGCACATTCACACTCCCGCCTGCAGGAAGCACCAAAATAAAATTTTGAGCAAGCAGGATTTTCATGTAGGACTGGCAATATTTTCTGATGATATTTGCAGAGTTTAAGTTTGACTGATGGTTCTCCAACTTATATAAGTTTACTCCCACAATTTTCTACTAAGGATGTTCTTTATGAAATAACTGTCACATATTGTTCTTATAAGCTCCTAAATCATTCAGGACTCATTTTGTATAACTTCACTAAGGATCTTATGTCTAGTTTGATTTTACGAGGTTCACATAAAAGGTTTAGTAACTTTGTAACGTTTATCTGCAGATTTTTCCATAAGGGAAAAGTCGTGTATGAAAACTCAAACTGTTTCCATCCCCTCGAAGATAAACGAGAAAAAAAAAAAAAACCTTAATTCTTCACCATCATCAGTTTGTCTCCACACCTTGTCAGCTGACTACCTGCACTGTCATTAACACACACACACACACACACTCCTCTCCTCCACCTGTCACCTCTATTTCTGTCTGCTGTCACTCTCTCTGCTTCTCCTCTTCGCTGCCTGTCCTCTGACCGCGCCCCCCCCTCGTCTTCTTCCCCTCTCCTCGCTCCTCGCCGTTTTAAACCTGGTCCTGAGAGTCAGAGCGTCACGTCTGACAGGCCGTGAAGTGTCTGCCTGAGGGTTTTTTCCTCAGCCGGAGCACGACCGTCTGCATAGCGAAGGCTGCTCAGGTGCTCCTGCTCCTCTGAGCCTGAGCCGGAGGTTGAAGAGGAGTTCGAGGCGGAGGAGGAGGAGGAGGAGGAGGTGAGGCCACTCGTGTGCAGGGTGAAACTTAGTGTCACCTTCTGTTGGAGGAGGGTGAGTAAAGTCTACAGAGTCCATGAAACCATATTTCTGCTCTCTTCTGGACACATTACAGTGCAGAGCTGCATTTTTCTAGATCAGAAATTGAAATTCTTCTTCTGGTTTAAAAAGATCTTAATGGCATCAGGCGTCTTATCTTAAAGGGCTCATTGTTTTGTATCATCCATACAGAGATCACAGCTGCTTGTCATGCCTATAGTCTCCAAAAGAAGTATGGTAGTCTGCCTCTCTGTGCCTGTATCTCTTTGTCTTTGTCTCTGTGCCTGTATCTCTCTGTGTCTGTCTCTCTGCCTGTATCTCTTTGTCTTTGTCTCTCTGCCTGTATCTCTCTGTGTCTGTCTCTCTGCCTGTATCTCTTTGTCTTTGTCTCTCTGCCTGTATCTCTTTGTGTCTGTCTCTTTACCTGTATCTTTCTTTGTGTCTGTCTCTCTGCCTGTATCTTTCTTTGTGTCTGTCTCTCTACCTGTATCTCTCTTTGTGTCTGTGTCTCTACATGTATCTCTTTGTGTCTGTCTCTCAACCTGTATCTCTCTGTGTCTGTCTCTCTGCCTGTATCTCTCTGTGTCTGTCTCTCTGCCTGTATCTCTCTGTGTCTGTCTCTCTGCCTGTATCTCTTTGTGTCTGTGTCTCTGCCTGTATCTCTATGTGTCTGTCTCTCTGCCTGTATCTCTATGTGTCTGTCTCTCTACCTGTATCTCTATGTGTCTGTCTCTCTGCCTGTATCTCTTTGTGTCTGTCTCTCTGCCTGTATCTCTTTGTCTGTCTCTCTGCCTGTATCTCTTTGTCTGTCTCTCTGCCTATCTCTCTTTGTGTCTGTATCTCTACCTGTATCTCTCTCTGTCTGTGTCTCTGCCTAAATCTCTGTCTGTTTTTTCTGCCTGTTTCTCTTTGTATCTGTTGCTCTCTGCCTGTATCTCTTTGTGTCTGTCTCTCTGCCTGTATCTCTTTGTGTCTGTCTCTCTGCCTGTATCTCTTTGTCTGTCTCTCTGCCTATCTCTCTTTGTGTCTGTATCTCTACCTGTATCTCTCTCTGTCTGTGTCTCTGCCTAAATCTCTGTCTGTTTTTTCTGCCTGTTTCTCTTTGTATCTGTTGCTCTCTGCCTGTATCTCTTTGTGTCTGTCTTTCTGCCTGTATCTCTTTGTGTCTGTCTCTCTGCCTGTATCTCTCTTTGTGTCTGTCTCTCTGTCTGTATCTCATTGTGTCGGTTTCTCTCTGTCTGTATAATAATGTGTCTGTTTCTCTCTGCCTGTATCTCTTTATGTTTGAGTCTGTCTGCCTGCATCTCTCTTTTTCTCTGTCTGTCTCTGTGCCTGTATCTCTTTGTTTCTGTCTCTCTGCCTGTATCTCTCTGTGTCTGTATTTCTGCCTGTATCTCTTTGTGTCTGTCTCTCTGCCTGTATCTCTTTGTGTCTGTCTCTCTGCCTGTATCTCTTTGTGTCTGTCTTTCTGCCTGTACCTCTTTGTATCTGTCTCTCTGCCTGTATCTTTCTCTGTCTGTGTCTCTGCCTAAATCTCTCTGTCTGTTTTTTCTGCCTGTTTCTCTTTGTATCTGTTGCTCTCTGCCTGTATCTCACTTTGTGTTTGTGTCTCTCTGTCTGAAGTTGCTGCCTGTCTCCCTCTGCCTTTTTCTTTTTTATCTGTCTTTTTGCCTGTATCTCGTTCTGTCTATATTTGTCTGCCTGTATCTTAATGTGTCTGTCTCTCTGCCTGTTTCTCTTTGTCTCTCTCCGTCTATCTGCCTGTATCTTTTTATATCTGTATCTCCCTTTGTCTGTCCTTCTGTCTGTATCTATTCCCCTCCCCCTATTCTAAATGTCCAACATGAGTCTGGTTCTGTTCGAGGTTTCCGCCTGTTTAGAAAAGTTGTCACTCTTTATTGTATCTTGCTAAATGCTCATGGTTGGTTAAGATGAGATCAGACTTTTTATCTTGTGGTTAACATGAATGAAATATAATTTTATTAATCTATTAACATGTCTGGTCTTGTTCATGTTTTTGGAAAGTGTCTTAAGATTACGTTTGTTATGATTTGGTGCTACGTAAATAAAGACTGATTGCGTCTTGTCTCACCTCCTGATTGGCTGCTGTGAGCTCCTCCTCTAAGGCGGACACCCTCTCCAGTGACACCCGTAGTCTCTCTCGTACCTGAAAACCACAAAACACAAACACCTGTCAACACCTGTGGAGCTGACGGAGGAGAGTCTGAGTCCAGTGTTGTGGGTAACGAAGGGTTAACTCTGCCGTAAAGTCACCGCTGCAGCCTCACAGCATCACGCCACTGTGGCTTTAAAGCAGCGTTACGAAGCTTTCGGGGCTTTTAGAGAGATGTAGCTGAGAGGAAACTCCCCCCTTTATCTCTCTTTTCCTCTATAAAACACTCGGAGCTTTTCTGTGATGGAGCAGTTTTGCGGTGACGGAGCTAAACTGCTGCAGGACGTCAGACCCTGAGAGAGGAGGCTGATCCTGGATTAGAAGAGCTGGCGTCCGAGCGGGGATGTCCCTAAGACGGCGTTTGGAGCTGATTTCTAAATGATGCTTTTAGAGGAGAGGATGAATGGATTACAGGGGCGCGGTGATGTCACACAGGGGTCAGAGGTCATGGATGTAGAGGTTAAACCCACTGATGGAGCCGCGTTTGAGTCGTNTGTTAAAGTGAAGCTGACTCAGACTTACCTTCTCATCGAGGGCTTTATGGTGTTCAAACAGGGACTTGAGCGCTTTAAGGACTTCGACCTCGCTGGAGACGCCTGAGGGAGACTGAGCCTGACGCTTCACCACCGTCATACGGAGAGAACGCTCGTGTCGGGACACCAAACACTCCAGATGCTCCAACAGAAGCTGAAACAGAAAATGACAATGACGAATAATAATAAATAATTTCTCATTCCTGTGTTTACACTCTGTTTCTTTGTTCGCCCTCTCGCTCTAATTTTTTTCATCACACTTGTCAGATTTTCCTCTAAGCTGAACGGCACAATAACAATGTGTGTGTGTGTGTGTGTGTTTTGGTGTGTGTGTGAATGCTGGAAGCAGGGGCGCAAACAGAGGGGGGCTCATGGGGACTCGGCCCTCTCCTGGTCTCTGAAACCTCCTTGTTAGAAAATAAGCGATGACAAATTATCACAATTTGACATTAAATGAAAACATAAACACAAACACACCAATAATGATCAAGAATGATAAAAAAAACCTGATAAAAGACAGTTAATGACCAAAAACAGCTGCAAAATTTATATCAAAAGAAAAAAATCTAACAAAAACAACACAAAACAACCGAAGATAGAGCAGTATCTTTTTTCATACATGCACAATGAGCAAAAACGTGCAAAGAAAGTGGCATGTGTTAATGCAAACAGCTAGAAAATGATTTTAACACATTTGAAAAATGGAAAAAAAAGTATGAATTGCTTGTAACGAGTTAAAAAAAAACAACAGTGTAATGTTTTAGTCTTTAGCTCATGTTTTCACCTCTAACTCATTTTTTTGCCTTTAGCTAGTGTTTTATCCTTGGGAATAAGCATTTAGAAATAACCATTTTCAGTGTCAATAATCTCATTTTCAATAAGAGTTTATTATCTATAAAGAAAACCTTCTTACTGCCAATAAAGGCTACTTTTCTCAATGCAATCACTTATTTTCACTCACGGTACCATGGCAAGCCATTTAACCATATTGCAATAATATGAAATGTGTAATATATATAACAACAATATAGAAAAGTGGAGCAACATCTCATCTTTTCTGTTTCCACACTGCAAAAACAAAATCTTAGCAGGTCTTTATGTTTTATTTTAAGAAAAAATGTCTTTTTAGTTTTAATATGAGGTATATTTACCACACCAGTCCAGAAAAATGACCTATTACAAGTAATTTAAAGACCAAAGTCCTTTGTGTCAAGACATCACGATGACAATCAAATGTTTCTAATCCCATTGGAGGATTGTTTTTAGTCATTACGAGCAATTTCGGACATGAATTTTTTTTTTCTAAACTTGAGATAAGATATGCTTCTGGACTTGTCAGTTAAATGTGGCTCATATCAAGTACAATAAGACAATTCTGACCTAAAGTAGGACAAATACGTGCTTAGATTTTCGTGGATTAATCTCGAGGTTGTTGGCGTCTTGAAAGTTTTGAGTGTCGTCTCTTCACCTGTCGCCCTGACGCTGCTGTCTCTCTCTACAGCGTTTCCTCCTGCCAACTCAACAAAACCCTCTCTGCTGATCCCACCACAAAGTGAAAGTGAGAGTTCAGCGTTTAGTGAAGTCGTAAGGACGTAAAAGCGGCCCCCTGCTGTTCAGTAAACATCAGCTCCTCCCTCCTCTGTTACCTCTGTGCACGTCCTCAAAGACACCTAAAACCCTCCGAGCCACAAAGCAAACCTCATTAAAGCTCCTCTGTAATTTCCCATCAGAAGATTGAAGGTGATAATAAAGTGAGAGAGAGAAAATGACTTTTGTCTGTCCCTGTTTCTCGCCTGTTTTTCTCAGCTGGCGTCGTGTTAAAATATTCTGCCTCCACTCAGAAAGAGAGATAACACTCCACTTTAAATCCACTCCATCAGCCCAGGGATGAAAACAGAGTCTTATCTGTGAACAGCAGAGCGCTCACCGCCCCAAAAAGACTGAGGATGCTGGGCTTCATCAGCACAGAGCGGAGCTGATCTCTTAACGTCCTCGGAGTTTTCCCCCTCACAGACTCTGACCTGGAGCCTGCAGGACGTCTGTGCCTTTAGTTTCGCTGTTGAGCAGCCATGCATGTGGAGCAGGAGGGGGACGTTCATGCAGAAAGTGTGGAGCTAATGAGCTATGTCTCAGAATCAGACACAGTCAGTGCACATGGGCGCTTCCACGCGTCTGCAGACTCCAAACTGACCTCACCTCAAACCGTCTCAGGACGCCGACGATCTCACCTCAACATATGAGGCCGGTTATGAAACATTTTGATACTGAAGGAACAAAATTTACAGGATTCTGGAGGAGGGATGGGTTACTAATTAAAAATCGGATTAAATCACAATATGTCCTGCTGCAATATTCTAATCTCAGACAGTGCAATATTTCTTTAACCTCAAGTGTGCAGCAGGAAGAACAATTAAAGTGGTGAAAAGTTTCGAAAATTAGCAGTAGAAGCATTACAGATAAGTTTTAGGTGGCAAAAATGGTCAGAAAGCAGCAAAAATGGGTGGAAAAGGGGCAAAAATTGGGAGTAAACTTCAAAAACAATCAAAAAGTAGCAATTTTTTTACGTTTTACAAACACGAAATGTTATGGAGAAATAAAATGAACTGGAATCTTATGAAAGTTTTTCTTTTCTTTTAAAGGGACAGTGAGGACTTTCTATCGCACAGCTAAAGGCTAAAACACAAGCTAAAGGCTAAAATACTAACTTGAGGCTACAACACAGGCAAAAGATCAAAACAGGAGCTAAAGGCTAAAACAGGAGCAAAAGGCTAAAACAGGAGCTAAAGGCTAAAATGGGAGCTAAAGGCTAAAACATGAGCTAAAGGCTAAAACATGAGATTAAGGCTAAAACAGGAGCTAAAGGCTAAAACATAAGCTAAAGGCTAAAACAGGAGCTAAAGGCTTAAATGGGAGCTAAAGGCTAAAACATGAGCTAAAGGCTAAAACAGGAGCTTAAGGCTAAAACAGGAGCTAAAGGCTAAAACAGGAGCTAAAGGCTAAAACAGGAGCTTAAGGCTAAAACATGAGCTAAAGGCTAAAACATGAGCTAAAGGCTAAAACAGGAGCTAAAGGCTAAAACAGGAGCTAAAGGCTAAAACAGGAGCTTAAGGCTAAAACATGAGCTAAAGGCTAAAACAAGAGCTCAGGGCTAAAACAGGAGCTAAAGGCTTAAACATGAGATTAAGGCTAAAACATGAGATTAAGGCTAAAACAGGAGCTAAATGCTAAAACATGAGCTTAAGGCTAAAACAGGACCTAAAGGCTTAAACATGAGATTAAGGCTAAAACAGGGGCTAAAGGCTAAAACATGAGCTAAAGGCAAAACAAACTTTTAAATTTTAATTGTTGTCACATTTCAAGCTTCATGACCTGAGTCTGATGTCATGTGTGACCTCATGTACGATGTCATGTGTGATGTCATGTGTGACCTCATGTGTGATGTCATGTGTGATGTCATGAGTGATGTCATGTGTAATGTCATGTGTGATGCTCACCCTGGTGTTGTTCCTCTCGGCTTTGAGCTCAGAAATCTCCTCCTCCTTCTCCAGCAGCTGCTCTCTGCAGGCGTTCAGCTCTTTCGTCAGCGCCGCAAACTCCTGAAACACAAACCAGCAAAGAGGGTAAGAACACAAACAACTAACGGCGTTTATTATTCCCTTTAGCGGTTTTTGTGCGATTATTTCCAGGTTTCCATCTTCTCTGTTTTTAAACAAACTCATTGTAGAACATGAACAGTTTCATTAATTACAGCACAACAACAACAACCCACTACCACTACAACTGGGACTGATTTTTACACATTTAAACCACTTTTACCTTCTTTTTTCACACTTTTGGAACATTAGTTTTTCTAAACTTTCTCACTATTTTCCAATTTCACAAACAATTTTTTGTTGCTTTTGCCCATTTTTGACACTTTTCACTCTTTTTTGCAACAAACTCATTTCCTTGCCAATTTTTAAGTCACTTTTCAGTTTTTCATCACCCTATACACCATTTTTGCTACTTTCTGAATTTTTTTAAAGTTTCTACCAAATTTTTTCTTAATAACTTATGTCGCTTTTTGCCCATTTTAGTCACTTTTTACTATTTTTTGCCACTTTTGGACCATTTTTTGCAACAAACTCATTTCCTTTGCCAATTTCTGTTTAGTCACTTTTGAGATTTTCATCACTCTTTACACAATTTTTGCTACTTTCTGAATTTTTTTAAAGTTTCTACCAACATTTTTCTTAATAACTTTTGTTGCTTTTTGGCCATTTTAGTCACTTTTTACTCTTTTTTTGCCACTTTTGGACCATTTTTTGCAACAAACTCATTTCCTTTGCCAATTTCTGTTTAGTCACTTTTCAGTTTTTCATCACTCTTAACACCATTTTTGCAACTTTCTAAATTTTTTAAAGTTTCTACCAACATTTTTCTTAATAACTTTTGTTGCTTTTTGGCCATTTTAGTCACATTTTACTCTTTGTTTTGCCACTTTTGGACCATTTTTTGATACTTTTCTGGGGTTTTATCCCAAATTAAATCCAAAATTTTGTCGCTTTTTGGCAATTTTTGACGCTTTTCACTCTTTTTTGCAACAAACTCATTTCCTTGCCAATTTTTATGTCACTTTTCACTGTTTGTCATCACTCTTTACACCATTTTTGCTACTTTCTGAGTTTTTTAAAGTTTCTACCAAAATTTTTCTTCATAACAATTTTTGTTGCTTTTTGGCCATTTAGGTCACTTTATACTCTTTTTTTTCCACTTTTAAGTCACTTTTCAGTTTTCCATCACTCTTTACACCATTTTTGCTACTTTCTGATTTTTTTAAAGTTTCTACCAACATTTTTCTTAATAACTTTTGTTGCTTTGTGCCCATTTTAGTCACTTTTTACTCTTTTTTTGGCCACTTTTGGACCATTATTTGCTACTTTTCTGGGGTTTTATCCCAAATTAAATCCAAAATTTTGTCGCTTTTTGGCAATTTTTACTCCTTCAAACTAAGTTTTATTGCTACTCTTTGCTGTTTTTGCCTCTATTTACCACTTCAATTGTTCCTTTTGTAAAGATAGTTTTTAACAGTTCGTCTTGTTGAGTAACTCCGGTGTAGAAAAGAAAACATCTACTCCAAAAACTGTAGCTGATATTTTGACACTCCTCAAGTTATAGAAATATTGCACTGTTTGAAATTAGAATATTGCAACAGGACATATTGCAATTTAATCTATTTTGTGAAAAACTGCCCAGAGATAAATACAACACAACCAAAATCAACTCCCATTAAAGTCACTGATGTAAGTGATAACCATCGAGAGTGTTTAAAAAGCTAAACACCTCTGACTCACTCACTTCTTCACTCTCTCTCTCTCTGAAGGTTTGGAGCAGTGTTTCTCTGACAGTGCTGCTTCAGAGGAGGAGCAGAGACAGCCTGACAGTCTTCACAGTCTTCACAGTCTAAATTGAACCTGGAACAGACGTGTGTGAGGAGCCGCTGGTGTCGGGCAGGTAGAGAGGACGCTAACGGAGACGGAGCTGTCTCGCTCTGACGGCTGAGTGACAGAGAGGACGAGCTGGAGTCCGAGTGGATCCAGCTGATGTGACACGATAAGCAGAGTACGTCTTTATAACGCAGCGAGAATAAAACCAAGAGATAAGAGCAGTGTCTGAACACGCTTTGTCTTTGTCACACTCTCTGCTCTCCACGAGACGAGGACGATAACTCAGAGCTACAGACCAACTCCAGGGACTCTGACCATCCAGGAAAAATCCTCATGGGCCTCACAGAGCAACAAATCCTGCGCTCAAAGACACCGTACTCTCTGTTTGAAAGAATCTGAATGAGTCCAGATGATTTATAGTGATCGAAGAGGAAAAAACGACACGTTCCTGTGTCTCTGATCCTGCAGAGGTTTCAGAATCTTGCAGCATCTTCAACTCTAAACGTCTCAAAACACCCAAATGACCATAATTCTAAAAAACAAAAAAAGGCTTCATCCTGCAAAAATACCCAAAGATCCTCAAAGATGACAAAGTAGTTTCACTGTGTAGATAAGTCAGAAGTCACATGTTCCATTTATCAGAATATTAATGTGATTGGATTTATTCAGAGTCACATTAATATCAATTTTTATTAGTGTGGAGTTCTGGCTTGAAGTCAAAATTTCCACTGTATTCTCAAAATTCCAATTTCATATCTCAACTTTTGACTATTTTCTCTTAATTTGGACTTTTATCTCATACCTTTGACTTTTTCTTATAATTTCAACATAAGTATTTACAATTTTTAACTGTCATCCCACAATTATGAATTTTTTGTCTTCAGTTTTTGATTTTTCATCCCAAAACTTTGACTTTTTTATCTCAAATTTTTAATCTTATAACTCAAAGTTTTGACTTTTTTCTCTCAATCTTGACTTTCTAATTCTATTTTTTTAAAACTTTCTAACTCAAAATCTTAATTTTTCCTGATAATTTTGACTTCTTCTCCAGATTTTAACTAGAGCGTTTAAAAATCTTGACATCATCATATACAAATTTGAATTTTTATCTTTAAATTTTGATTTTTCATCCCAAAACTTTGACTTTTTTTCCTCAAAATTTCAATTTGGCTTGAAATAAGTCACCCTATGTATAATATTTGGGTTTCACTTTCTGAAATGAGGGACCAAAAACATTTAACTTTTCATGATTTTCTAATTTTTTACATGTACCTGTGTATGAAAAAAGAGTTTCTTGTAGGTTTTTTTGTATGTGAATTATATTTGTCTTTTCAAAATGAGAATAATACTCATAATAATACAAAATATCATCCCCTATATTATAGCAATTGATACCAATAACACATAAGAGGAGGAACGTTAAAGTATGGGCACAATAGATTGTCATATATGGGAAAATAGTCACAATTGTAAAATAGTCACAAATCGTTCAGCCCTGGATACTATGGGGTCACTTGAGGGACAAAATCAAGACTACAAATAAAATAAATTAAAACAAAAAAAAACAATACCCCCTCTTTAAACAAAAGAATGGCCCATTGTTAGTGTTGCACTAAAATCAAAGCCTTGTTGCAGGAATCAAAGTCTGTTTATCTCATTTATAACCACAAACTACCTACTTATCATTAGAGATCAAATCCTGAGACCACACCGACAAAAACCAGGTCCGACCCTCAGATCTGTCCCCTTTAAAACCAGAGGAAACTAAAAGTTAAGGAGCCAAAGGTTAAACTGTCAGAACCACTTCAACAAAAAAAGGAAAAGTTTATCTCTCTGCATCAACATGAGACTGAAACAAAACACTCTGTAGTTCTTCTGCAGCCCAATAATCCAGTCTCCTCCTCTGTGATTCTTCTCCATGAAAGCGTCCTGGAGCTAATCCCTAAATGAGCCTCTTGCATCATTTTATCAGCGTTTCACAAACTTGGTTTGTAGGTCAGGAACAAAAAAAAAAAAAAAAAAGAGCTGAGAGCTGGAACATCTCTGTCCCACAGGACTTCATCACAGTCACCTCCTCTTAAATAAGCCCTTCTGCAAATTGCATCATTTGCTTTAATACTTCAGAGAGGCAGCACCCCCCCCCCCTCCCCCCGTCTCCCCGGTAACAGACTCTGCTTTTCTCTGAAGCAGCCAATGAAAAACAAGCTCAAGAAAATGTTCAAGAAATGTAACAGCACTGACACAGACGAATGCAAACTAGATCCAACTTTATCAATTATACCTCAAGATTTTAAGCATTATTGAAGCTTGTTTGTCTGCACAGTAAGAAAAAAAAAACTCAGTGAAATACTGGCAGCAGAGATTCCAGTAATTTTACTGTTAGTTTGAAGCATAGACTGTATAATGAGTGGACGTAACGACGTTCGGCTCAAACTGAAGCCTCCAGCAGATGCCCCGCCCCCTGGTGTCTGACTGCAGTATAGGTCATAAGCCCCGCCCCCTGGTGTCTGGCTGCAGAATAGGTCATAAGCCCCGCCCCCTGGTGTCTGGCTGCAGTATAGGTCATAAGCCCCGCCTCCCCATGTAGTCCCCAAATTGTCTTATTGTTCTTAATTTGAGCCACATTCACCAGACCAGGTCATAAAAATGTCTTATTTCAAGTTTTTTTAAGACAAAAATGAGGTGTAAATTGCTTGTAACAAGTCAGAAAAATCTGCCAATGGGATAAGACAAATTCGCCCGGGAAGTTTCTTGAAATTAGAAAGATGTCTTAAAACAAGAATCTTTTATCTTATCCCATTGGCAGATTTATTTTTCACTTGTTACAAGCAATTGATGCCTCATTTTTGTCTTTAAAAAACTTGAAATGAGATATTTTTATGACCTTGTCTAGTAAATGTGGCTCAAATCAAGAACAGTAAGACAAATTTGACTAGAAATAAGACACAATGACTTGCTTAGATTTCAGTTTTTGCAGTGTAGTTTTTTTTTTTTCATCTATATTGAATTGTAACAGTTTAAGTAGGATCCAAGGAAACCATCTGGCTTTTTACTTTTTATGCTTCAATGTTTCCTTTTTTTATGCATGCTTTTTGTCTTTGTGCAATCCGTGCAAACAAATACTAAATTAAATGTGGTAAATTTGAACAGTATGTATCCACAAGTTTCTGATTTAAAATGTGACAGAATTATCCATATATATATCCATATGAAACAGAGAGAGTGTGAGGTGTTAAATAAGCTTTATCGGTTTATTTGAACCACACTGCATTATTCACTAAGCAGCAAATGAATGTTTGTTTGCATCCAAAGATGTTTATTTTGCTCTATCTCTCAAGGAAAAACAACACGCGGGTGAATTTCTATTCCCAGGAAGCTCAGCCTCCGGGCGCCGCTCGCATAAATAACCTGAAAATAGGATGGAGGGATGGAGAGATGGAGGGATGGAGGGATGGAGAGAGAGCAAACAGGCTGGATGCTGAGGATGGAGTCCTGAGGATAAATAAAGAGGTGGAGGGAGACGAGGCTCATGCTGGGGTTTGCGTGACAGAGCAGCTTCGATGCATCAGTTAAATGGACTTTCACCTCTGTCGTGCTTTTACAAGTCGAGCTGAGGCCGATGTTGATGTACAGCAGAAACATTCACACACACACACACACATATATATATATTATATATATACACACACTCTGAGTGGATGGTTGTTTTGGCCCTGGGGACATAGAGAATCTCCCTCAGGGGATGTTGGAGCTGCAGCTGCTTCTGGTCGAAACTCTCGACATAAACAGTCGAGTTTCTTCTTCAAACCTGATCTGAGATTAATAAAAA
The DNA here is from genome assembly GCA_008086565.1 of Thalassoma bifasciatum. Lineage (NCBI taxonomy): Eukaryota > Metazoa > Chordata > Actinopteri > Labriformes > Labridae > Thalassoma > Thalassoma bifasciatum. Next base: position 37,168 of record RPOG01003665.1, on the reverse strand, counting down.
CACCTGAGACGACTTTAAAATCATTCTATCGACTCTAATCTTTCTTGCACTCAAGCTAAATCAGTTTGGATTTACATACAGAGATGTTTACTTCACTCCAAATGACTTTGTTCCACAAGTTTTGAGGCTTGTCTCTGTACTGTTTGGCGTATTGTAAGCAGGAAACTTTGTAGCCCATTTTTCCTCAAGTGCCTCCTTATTGTGCATCTTGAAAGCGCCAGATCACATTCTTTTTCTTTGCATCCTGAAGAATTTTCCTGTCAGTTGTAGCTGAAATGTTTGTTGGTCTACCTGACCGTGGTTTGGTTTCAACAGAATTCCTCATTTTCCTTGAATATCTTTTTATATCCCTTTCCTGTTTTATACTATTTGATTACTTTTTCCTGTGCATCCTTTGATAATACTTTTGCTTTCCCCTATTGTTGTCAAAAATATCAATACTCTGAAAAGTATTGATACTCCAATACTGTAACCGGATTAGAATGGATACCATGAGTGATGTTCATTTTGACTGATACTTATTCACTCGTATGGTTAAATACCTAAAAATATTGTTCTAATCGTTCTTTTGTGGGTTTTTTTTTACCTCAGACAACCATAAATGTTATAGTTGTAGCGATTTTTTTGTTCTTTGCAGTTTGTTTTCTATTGTTTAATTTAGTTTTTTAATTATTATTTGTGAGTTAAAAGACTAATACCTCATTAGAATGGTGTAAAATTGCGTTATAACTTATATTTGGGTTATTTAATTTGCATTTAATTGCACTAATTGAATACATGATTGTCTTTTTTTTCCATTTCTGGTTACTTAATTATTTTAGTCCATTGATTATTCATCTAGGGTTCTGTTTATCATGTTATCAAATGTTTTTTTAAGCCTTTTTTGGAATTGGTCATTTTTTGAGTTTTACTATATCTTTTTTAGGAACATTTCAGGCGCAACACTTTTGTTACATTTTTAACAAATTTCTAAAATTTGAGTTTTTTTACATTTCATTTCGTCATTATGTTTTACCATTATACCGTCTTTGATGACTTCTTTAATATATGAATACCTGAACTGTACCTTTATATAATTACACTCCAATTTTGGAAATGATTTGGCGGCCCACTTGCAATACCTTCACGACCCACCAGGGGGCCACGACCCACAGGTTGGGAATCACTTTTGTAGACATTCAAACACATTTGTGTCGACTTCTGTTCATGTTATCAGGACAAAATCACCAGAGGATGGAAACTTTGGAAGTTTCTGTTGTCACCATGATTTAAAAAGATTAAACACAGTTATTTGTTAATAAATGTCTTCACCCAACCACCTTTCACATTCCCTGAAAAAAGGCAGAGAAATCATAAATTCTGCCATAGCTGTAAGATGTGATTTGTGCAGACATTCACAACAACGTCGAGGACAAGTTTGACCGTAGATCGACTCATGACGTCGGTCCAGAGAGGACGGCGTGTTAAAATATTAAAATGTCAGAGCTGTTGGAGTGACTGCTCACTTACGCCTCTTCCTCGCCTCATTCCTCTAAGGTTTTCCTCCTGAGCAGCGTTTCACCTCCGACCCCCTGGACCCCAGCTCCCTGCACACCTCCCCTCCTGCCCCCGCCCTCATTACCCGACTGCAGAGCTCTGCACTCTGTCAGGAGTCGTCGGCCTGGAAGGTGAACTCTAAATGAAATGGCGGACGAAGCTTCCTCCTCCCCGAGCGTCCGAGCAAATTACAGCAGCGAACGGAGAGATTGTTATTTTAGTTTCAGGGATGGAGGTGAGCTTCGATCTGCAGCAGAGTTATGCTTCCAGGCTAAAAACAAACCACCAGGTTTGAGTATCGCTCTCAGGAGAGACAGAGGAGCGTTGGAGTGATTGACGGCGTGCTGATTCAACCGACCAAAACACGGAGAGGAGAGGGTCGATAAAAAAAAGACAGAAAACACTGCCATCATCTTTCAGACGAGCTGCAGGAAACTCTGAGAGAAACTGAATGATGAGGAAGAACAAGAGGAGAAGGTCAAAGAGGAGTCATTAAGATCTAAGAATGAAACGGCGCCAACTAATGACGAAGCAAAACAAAAGCTTCCTGATAGTTTTGATTCTTTCTTGATTACTCCAGCAGAGTCAGAGCGAGCTCCTCTTCAGCGCAGATCTTCAATATTTGATCAGAAACAGTTTTATATTTACAGTGAGAGACTGGAGGAGGAGGAGAGGACAGAGGGTGCTGCTGAATAAATGATGAGAGCAGCGTCTTATCCATGCAGACGCTGCACTTCTTGCTGAACAAATGTCCACACTTGCAAAGGAAGTGACGCAGCACTAAAGTGACTCAAGCAGCGTTTCCACCTCTGGGAGTTTCCTGAGACTGAGAGATGTTTTTAAAGAGCTCAGGGACGTTTTTTTAAACCCAAACCTTCCCAAAAGTACAGGGAGTTTTGTCAAGTTTGCAGGAGAGAGACAACCAGAAACTGTTACAGCTGTCGTCTGGATTGTTGCCTCTAAATATTGCTGATTTTTATGGCTGAATGTCACGTTGACATTCTGGACCCAAGTCATTTTAAAATTCTAGACCCAAGTAACGTAAACATTCTAGACCAAAGTCACATTAACAATCTGGCCCCAAGTGACCTCAACATTCTAGACCCAAGTGACGTAAATATTCTAGACCCAAATAATGTTTACTTTCTAGAGCCAAGTGACCTGAACATTCTAGAACCAAGTGACATCAACAATCTAGAACCAAGTGACTTGAACATTCTAGACCCAAGTGACGTAAATATTCTAGACCCAAATAATATGACTTTCTAGAACCAAGTGACCTGAACATTCTAGACCCAAGTGACATCAACAATCTAGACCAAAGTCATGTAAACATTCTAGACCCAAGAAACCTTTACCTTCTAGACCCAAGTGACATTAACATTCTAGACCCAATTACGTTTACCTTCTAGACCCAAGTGACATCAACATTCTAGACCAATGTAAACATTCTAGACCCAAGAAACCTTTACCTTCTAGAACCTAGTGACATCAACATTCTAGAACCAAGTGACCTGAACATTCTAGACCCAAGTGATGTAAATATTCTAGACCCAAATAATATTACTTTCTAGAACCAAGTGACCTGAACATTCTAGACCCAAGTGACATCAACATTCTAGACCAAAGTCATGTAAACATTCTAGACCCAAGAAACCTTTACCTTCTAGACCCAAGTGACATTAACATTCTAGACCCAATTACGTTTACCTTCTAGACCCAAGTGACATTAACATTCTAGACCCAATTACCTGAATATTCTAGACCCAAGTGACGTAAATATTCTAGACCCAAATAATGTTTACTTTCTAGAACCAAGTGACCTGAACATTCTAGACCCAAGTGACATCAACATTCTAGACCAAAGTCATGTAAACATTCTAGACCCAAGAAACCTTTACCTTCTAGACCCAAGTGACCTGAACATTCTAGACCCAATTACCTGAATATTCTAGACCCAAATAATGTTTACTTTCTAGAACCAAGTGACCTGAACATTCTAGACCCAATTGACATCAACATTCTAGACCAAAGTCATGTAAACATTCTAGACCCAGTTACCTGAACATTCTAGACCCAAGTGACCTTTACATTTTAGACCCAAGTGACATCAACATTCTAGACCAAAGTCTTGTACTTGTAAAATGTTCAACAAAGCAAAACATCTAACTCATTTTTTTATACCACTGGATTCCTTGGCCCAGAAAATGGTGGTTTAGCTGCCAAAAATATTACTTAATGTTATTTAGAAGCTGAGATATTATCAAAAAATTACCTTACTTAAGGCAGCCATTCTGTAAAATCCTAGATGGCAGCCCCATAGGTATCAAGGGTAAGTGGAAACATTGTTTTTCTATTTTCTCATACAATAAATTATCCAAAAATGTATAGTTTTGCCACTCTGCACAAAATTTTGGTGTAATTACATAGTTACCTGACCTGACTGTTACCTGCGGAGCGTCTTAAAGGCATAAATGCTCCACGTCTGCTGCTTTTGTCGAGCCGTCAAAACCTCAAAGAGACAAATTGAAGAACGAGCAGTCCAATAATTCAACAAACACAAAGACAGCGTGATAAAAACACGGCGCTCTGTTTTCCCCTTCAGTGATAAAACTGCTCGTCTCTTTGTACACGTCCACAAACAGACACCAAACCTCACTGCACTTCACAGTTTGTTTATGCATAATGAAGCATTCACAATTAAGCATCAAGTAAACAGGAGCCAGGCGTGGACAAAAGGGAGCTGCTGGGCTGAATAATGCTCCGGTTTGATTCAGTCTGATTGCCTGTGATTAATTTTGAAAATTGGGCGGTCAAACGTTTTAACAAACGGGCGAAAAAAGAGACAAAGAGACGTAAACAAACAGTTCTTGGAGAGGACGACGGATGGACGCTTGGTCGTTTTGACGTCGCATCAGCATGAAAAACAGAAGCTGAGGATGGGAAAGGATTAACACGGCAGAGCAAAGAGGGAAACAAAAGGTCAGTGAGAGTATTTCTGTGATGGCGATGAGGGAGGGACAGGACGGGCGTGATTTACAATAACCTTTAGCCGGCGAGGTAAGAGGGGTCGTGTCTGCGCTGTAGAGGCCCCTTGAGGCCGAGTCATAAATCTGAGAGTGGAAATTACAGCCCGGCAATTTACCGCCCTTCCAGCGTCTAATAACTAATTTTGATCCCTTTGAACTCCCAGCCTCAGCCTCAGACCTCCAAGATCAGAGAATCTGGAGGATTCAATCAACAAAACTCAGCGTTTCATCAAGAAAATGAAGACTAATCTGAATGAAATAAACAGGAGTGATGAAATGTTTTCTCAAAATGAACCTTAAGACCTTTTTGAGTTGTTTCGAGTAGTTTTGGGTCTCATAGAGCAAATACTGGCTGAAAATGGCTGTTAAAAGTGGACTTCAATCCATCACAAAAGATGAATAAATACACTGGAAAACAAGCCATTAGATTAAAAAAGAATAAGATATTTAAAAAAAGGTAAATACAGTGCATGTTTTTGCTCCCAAGAGGGCATATGTTTGGGGTATTTTGGCTCCTGTGAGTGCACTTCACCCTGTGTTTTTCAATCCCAAGGGCAAACTTTGGGACGTTTTGGCTCCCAAAGGGACACTATTGGGTATTTGGCTCCCAAGATGATACTTTGGCACATGTTTTTGCTCCCAGGAGTGCACTTTAACCAATGTTTTTGAAGCGTAGAGGACACTTTTGGCACATGTTTTGGCTCCCACTTATGGGAATTTGGCTTCCAAGAAAACACTTTGTGACATGTTTTGCTTCCAGGTGGGCACCTTTTTCAAATTTGCAACCCAAGAAGACACTTTGGCACGTTTTGGCTCCCAAGAGGGCTCATATTTTGAGTATTTTGGGTCTGTAGAGTGCACTTTGGCCAATGTATTTGAAGCCAAGAGGACACGTTGGGACATTTTTTGGCTCCCAAGGGGACACTTTTGAGTATTTTTTTTCCAAAATTATTCTTTGCCACATGCTTTGGTTCCGAAGAGGTCATATTTTTGGGGGTTTTTGGGTCCCTAGAGTGCACTTTAACCAATGTTTTTGAAGCCAAGAGGACACTTTGGCACGTGTTGGCTCCCAAGAGGCCACTTTTGGTTATTTGGTTGAAGAAGAAACTTTGTGACATGTTCTTGCTTCCAGGTGGGCATCATTTTTGGAAATTTGGCTCCCACGAGAACATTTTGGCACATGTTTTTGCTCCCACTTTTGGGTATTTGGCCTGAATAAGACACTTTGTGACATGTTCTGGCTTCCAGGTGGGCATCATTTTTGGAAATTTGGCTCCCAAGAGAACATTTTGGCACGTTTTGGGTCCCATAAGAACACCTTTTTGAATTTGGCTCCAAAGAGAACACTTTGGCACATGTTTTGGGTAATTTGGGTCCCTACAGTGCACTGTAACCAATGTATTTGTGGCTAAGAGAACACTTTGGTTTCCACTCTTGGGTATTTGGCTCCCAAGAAGACACTTTGTGACATGTTTTGGCTTCCAGGTTGGCGCCTTTTTCAAATTTGTAACCCAAGAAGACACTTTGGCACGTTTCGTCTCCCAAGAGGGCTCATATTTTGGGCATTTTGGCTCCTGTGAGTGCACTTCCCCCTTTTTTATCTCAAGGGGAAACTTCGGGACATGTTTTGGTTCCCGATCAGACACTTCTGGGTATGTTGGCTCTCGGGCTGAAAAATATATTGCTATCGTGTCGTTGAGGTATGAAAATCCAAGATAATAATATCCCAATATCAAGATATAAATATTGTAGGTTTTTCCCAGCTCACTCTGCATGTAAAATTCAGACAGTCGCATGATTATTGGTGAAATTCTGTTGATGTTGATGACTGACAGTGAGCTCTAAACAATTAACCGCACTTTCCTCATCCTGTTAAATTATGACGCTTTTATTTTTCTGAAAAATGGTTAGTTTTCACTAAACCCAGGGTCATATTGTATCATATTGATATCAAGATATCGAGACATGAAATTTTGTCCATACTGTTCAGCCCTAGTTGGCTCCTTACCCAATGTTTTTGATCCCAAGAGGACACTTTGGCACCTTTGTGCTTCGAAGTTGGAATTACTAGACATTGTATGAACTGTCTGGCTTTAAATGATGTAAAACAGTTTGAGGTTTTCAGATCCTCATGTCCCCGTCTGGAGATTTGAAACTTACAGGGATTAAAGTCTGATATGAGACTTCTTCTTCTTCTACAGAAGCACAAAAGCTTTATGAGGGAAAGCCTGTCCTCCTGTCTCAAACATGAGCTTCCCCTCCATCCTCTAAGCCCCTGTCTCTATTTTGGTGATAAATCCATGTCACTGCAAGGCTCTGTGTCTATAATAAAAAGGTCAGGCAGAGGAGAACATTTCAGTCTCTCTGTTTTCCTCCTGTAATGTTCTGTCACACTTTCCTCATTTAGTCCCAATATCACAGAGTGTCCAGGCTGCAACAAAGCTGCGTATCGCTGTGGAAGAACCACACAAGCACGGCTGCAAATGTCACACCATCCATCATCTGTTATCCACAGAGAGCAGAGCGCTCCACGGAGAACAAAAACTTCATGCTTTCTCTTTTTTTCAGGGACGACACAGCAGCAGGTTGATGCTCTGAGACTGACGGTCGCCTCCTTCAAGAGGAGACGATTCCCATGGTCGATGACCTGCTGTCCTCTCAGTCAGACTGAGCTTGGAAATGGGATTATTGTCCTGTCTGGGCCTGTTTTTTCACTACTAATTAACCTGTTCAACCTCTGAAGAGAAGCTTTCTGTAGAGCTGCAAGAAACAGCTGCACAGTTAGATTTTCTTCATGCATCATTACAACCAACCAACAACCTGATTCCAGTGAAGTTGGGACTTTGTGTATAACAGGTTCTTGTTTCCCTCTGTGTTTCATCACCTTTCCTTTAACAACACTCAATAAGTGTTTGTGAGGTCAGTCTAGTAGCTGCACTCTTCTACTACGGAGCCACGCTGTTGTAACAGGAGCAGAATGTGTCTTGGTTTCATTGTCTTGCTGAAATAATCAGGGACGTCCCTGAAAAAGACAAAGTGTCTTGGATGGCAGCAGATGTTGCTCCAAAACCTGTTTGTACCTTTCAGCATTAATGCTGCCTTCACAGATACTGGGACAGTTACCCATGATGCCATGGGTGGCAGCGGCGTTTGTGTGTGTTGTTGATGTGTGACTTTGTCTTTGCATGGTAGAGTTTGAACTGTCACTTGTAGATGTAGTGATGAACTGTGTTAACTGACAATGGTTTTCTGAAGTGTTCCTGAGCCCACGTGCTAATATCCTTTACACAATGATGTGGGTTTTTAATGCAGCGCCGCCTGAGGGGTCAAAGGTCACGGCCATTCAATGTTGGTTTTGGGCCTTGCAGCTTACGTTTCTCTGAATCTTTTGATGATATTATGGTCTGTAGATGATGAAATCCATCAATTCCTGCAGTTGGACAAATTTGAGAAACATTGTTCTTAAACTGTTGGACTATTTGCTCACGCAGTTGTTGACAAAGTGGTGAACCTGGCTCCATCTTTGCTTGTGAAGGACTGAGCCTTTCGGGGATGATGCTCCTTTTATACCCAATCAGCTGTTTTTTCAGCATCAGCAACTTTAAAAGACTTTTGATGAACCTGTTCAAGCTTTTTAGGAACAAAAATGAGTAAATATTTGCAAAAAAAATCGAAGTTTAGCAGTTTGAACTACAAACATCTTGTCTTTACAGTGAATTCAGTTGAGGTTTATAATATAGGTTTTTTAATTATATTTGACATTTTTCCCAGCTCCACTGGAATTGAGGTTGTAACACTTCTTGATCCCTCTGCACATTCAGATCTGTTTGTAGCTCGAAGATCAAAGCCTGTTTTCAACTTTTAGCTCAGTTTCGTTCTCAGAGAGCAGCTTTAACACCTGCACGGAGACGCGGAGACGACAGGTGCAGACAGAGCAGAAGGAGCGACACCTTTCTGCATAAACAAACCTGCTCCTACTCTGTGAAACCGACACGTCCTCGTCCTCGTCTTTGTGACAATATTGGAGCAGAAATGAGACAAATCTCTCCTAAAGACAAACTGTGAGACAAATGAACACGGCAGAGATGAAAGCCTCGCGACACGAGCCTCGGCGCAGCTTTGGAAAATCAAAGTCTGCTTTCCAGATAAGCACGGCAATTCCACCTCGGCGAATCACAGACGGAGAAACGGAGCGGCGCGGTACGGGCGAGGCGCCACGTTTGGAAAAACTCATCAGACAAGTGGTGGGATTTTCACAGATTACGGTCAGGAGACGGAGAGAGGTGGGCTTTGGAGGGTCGATGATTCAATCGCTGCACATGCTGATAAAATCCAGAGAGAGACACCGCGAACAAAAACACCTGCTGAACGACAGAGACGCTCTGATGTTAGCTGCTCTTTGATACCGCCACCGTCAGAAACACCAGAGATAAAACCTGGATGGACTTAAAGAAGGAGGCGTGCAACGACTTTTTAATATTCACTAATGCACTTTCACAGACCAACTGCAGATATAAAGTAGTTCCGCTCTTTTCCTCTTAGTCCTGACGGGGGGAGACACCGAGAACTTTCTGCAAAACTAACATCAACATGTCAACTCAACTTTTTAACACTGACTCAACATATAAATTACACTCAAACTATGATTTTTGCACAAGAGACATTTACATTATTTTCTTTTTATTTAAGCATGTGGTGAGGCATTATTATGAGAGCCCATTACTGCTGGTTAAAAATAAAAATGTAAACTTGCCCATATGAAAGTCGCACCTCAAGATGAGAAGTCAAAATTTGAGATATAACATCAAAATCTGAATAAGAATTTTAAGTTAACAGTCAAAAGTCAAATCTTAAGGATAAACACCAAATTTTGAGGTACAAACTCACATATTTAAACAAAAAAAAATAAATAAATAAAAAGATAATTCAGTCAAAATTTGAAAATACAGTCAAAGTTTTGATATAAATAGTCAAAATTCAAACAAAAATTCAAGTCAGATTTCTGAGGTAAAAAGAAACAGTCAAAATATTGCGATAAAAGTAGATTTTTCTAATTCAAAATTTGAAATTGTAAGATAATGAGACAACATTTTGAAAATAGTTGTGGACATTTTAAGTTCGAAGTGTCAGATTATGACATTAAAAGTTTAGATAATTGGGGAAAAGTTAAGATTTTAAGACCCCAAGTCAAAACTTTTCAGGTAATATGTTAAAATAATGTAGAATTTTCTTAAATTTAAAATTCAAAATGATTGGATAAGCACATTTTTTAAAAATAAGGCTGGAAATTTTGAGAGCAAACAGTTGAGATATTTTGGAAAAAGTATAAATATTGAGTTCAAAAGATAAAAATGTCAAGATAATTCTGAGATAGTCATTACTTTGAACTCAAATTTTACATTGTTGTATTGTAACGACAAATTGTGAGAAAAATAATCCAGATTACATCAAAATTTTGTGAACAGAAGGTGACATTTTGAGATAAGATGGAGCTGCACCCCCGTCCTGAAACGTCCATCACTGCAGACATAAAACAGGTGATTTGCACGCTCTTGACCTTTGACCTTAACCCCTCCCCCTTTGTGAGCTGGTGAAAATGATCCCTGGGGGGCAGTCGAAGCCCCTCATTTATTTCCTGCACAGAGAGCAAATCTCTGAACCTCACAGCCTGAAGAACCTGTGAAACAAACCCACAAACTCCTGATGTTTAGAAACTTTAACGACTTCATCATCTTTACCAGAGGATTGAGCTGCGTCTGTATTAAAGTTAACACACATCCGTTAACATTCACCACTTTTATACGACACCGATGAGATCATAAAGACGTCTGATCGCGCCTCAGACTATCAAGGTGATCATATAACGTCTGCTGCTGCTGTTTTATAGCAGCCTGTAAAGCACTGTGGGTGTTGTAGTTTTATTGTGTGTACTCAGACCTGGACACTGCATTAGAGCTAATGGCTTGTAAATATCAAACGACATGAATTAACAATTAGCCGACCGCTTCAGCGCTCTCAGAGCGAGGTCGAGATTTTAGAGCGGAGAGACGGGGGAGAAAACACGACCAAAAACACTCACTTCACCTCACCGTTCGATGGAAAGTTAAAGATTAAAAAGTTTAAAAAGTCACGAAACAAATTCTCACTTTACTTTATTTAACACATAAAAACATTAAAGAGACAAGTATTTGGGTTTGACTGTCTACTAAAGGTAACCATCCTCACCTGTGATCTATTAGCTTTAATCAGTGTGTGTGTATAAAAGCTCAGTGAGTTTCTGAGCTCCTCTTGCATCTTTCATCCAGTGCTGCACTGACATTTCTGGATTCTGAGTCATGAGGAAAGAAAAAGAATCGTCAAAGTTTCTGCAGGAAAAGTGAATCCAACTGTATAAAACAGGAAAGGGATACAAAAAGATATCCAAGGAACTGAGGATGCCAATAAGCAGAGTTCAAACTCTAATGAAGAAGTGGAAAATGAGGGATTCTGTTGAAACCAGACAAAAATTTCAGCTACAACTGACAGGAAAATTGTTCAGGATGCAAAGAAAAAAACATAAATAACTTCAGCTGAAATACAGGACTCTCTGAAAGAATGTTGTCTGGCTGTTTCAAGATGCACAATAAGGAGGCACTTGAAGAAAAATGGGACATAAAAACAAGCCTCAAAACTTCTGGAACAAAGTCATTTGGAGTGATGAGAGCAAAAGTGAACTTTTTATCCACAACCATAAACATTGTTCCATTTGGAGAGGAGTCAACAAGGCCTATGATGAAAGGTCCACCATTCCTACTGTGAAACACGGAGGTGGATCATTGATGTGTTGGGGATGTGTGAGCTACAAAGGCTCAGGAAACTTGGTCCAAACTGATGAATGAAGGATGAATGCAGCATGTTATCAGAAAATACTGGAGGAAAATTTACACTCATCAGCCCAGAAGCTGCATATGAGACGTACTTGGACATTGATAAAGTGGAGGTTCTGGAGTGGCCATCTCAGTCTCCTGACCTCAAAATCATCTCAAACTTGCAGTTCATGCAACACAGAGCAAGAATTTACAGGAACTGGAGGCTTTTTGCCAAGAAGAATGGTCAGTTTTACCATCTGAGAAAATAAAGACCCTCATCCACAACGAGCACAAAAGACTTCAAGCTGTCACTGATGTTAAAGGGGGAAAAATGTGGAAGTTTCTGTTTTCATTATTGTGAATAAATGTCTTCACCCAACCACTAACCATGAGTGACAGTTTTAAGACTTTAATGCCCCAAACTACTCCAGTCTGCAGTGACCTGACAAAGACTTCCTGTGGTGTCGTACATTACAGCGCTGACAGTCAGACCCTGTTGAAGCTGCTGATCCCTTTAAGGTCATCATAAGAACCATCTCATCCAGGTTTCCCTCTCTCTCTTTTCTGCTCTTGTCTCCTGGCCTCACGCGAGCCGTCTTTGTGCTTAAAGCGTTATCGCTCCTCTCCAGCCCGTCTCTCCCGCTCGCCCTCGTCCACGCCTCTCCCGCTGCAATCACAGGGCGCTAACGTGAATTATACGGATGCAGGAAGTCTGAGAACAGGAGGTGAGATGGTATCCTGAGACCCCTGCCGGCTCTTGATGAGGCGCCGCGACTGTTGGGTTCATCTCTAAAAAACCAGCCTCTATCATCCCTGGAGTTTCAGAGCAGCGGTGTCGGCTTTTAAAGGTCAAACCGCTCCAGATAACAACATTTCCACGTCATAAATCTGCACTCGAACACACCACAACTCATGTACAGGAAACCCTGATGTATATTTAATCACATATTTCCACAGAAAGGCGAGTTTGTGCATATTGGAGCTTGTTCGGAGATAACAAGAGGCGACATGCTGTTACACACACCACTGTTTCCTCCTCCGGTTACCTGCGTCTCTGCAGGTAAACACTGGAAGTCAAACGGCCTCTAGCGCTGCTCAAACTGAATTAGCGTTAAAGGCTCAGCGCTGTGAAGCTTTGGTATTCTGAGGCTCAAAAAGAGACTCAGAGAGGTCGTTCTTTCTCCTGAAAAACGTCTTTTCAGAGTTTAAAAACGGCTCGTAATCCTGTTTCTTGTAAAGCAGGAAGAAATCAAACAATCTGCAGGAAGAAGAGGAGGAAGATAAGAGGAGCTGGACACAAACAACCCACAGGTGATGGAGCCGCGGTTCGTGGTGTTTGTGCCGAGCAGTGACTCATGAGTTTTCAGCGCCGAGAGAGAGTGAGCGGGCGAGCAAGCGGCTGTGATTGGCTCCAGCAGGTGGTGAAGATAATAGAACATGATAGTTTTAATGTTCTGAATGTGAAATGAGTCGGCTCTGCCTGTTCGGAGCTGATAGGAAGAAACTCTCTGAATAGATGATGTGTTTGGAGCACAGACTCGTCCTCGTGGTCACATTTTCTGCTGCGTCGGGTTTTCAGCTCTTTGTTCTGGTACAAGAAGATTTTTATTCACTACAACACAAAACTGTGAAACACAACAACGGCTTCACTTTTACCTGCAGGTCACTGGGTGTGATTGTGTTTCGCTGCAGAAATTTCAGAAACTCAAGACCAGAATCTATTTCCGACATTGCAACCAAGAATGGGGCTTAATGTCTAATGGCTAAATGAAAAATTTTGCCCATATTTATTTGAAAGTTTTCACAAAAGAGAAGTTGATATTTTTAGATAAGTCAACATTTTGACATAATTGTAAAAACTATGAGATAAAAGGTTGAAATTTAGAGATAAGAACAATATTTTTGACCACATTTAATCAAATTCTTGATATAAAAAATTTAAGTATTGAGAAGAAAAAAATAGAAACATAAAGTCCATATACAGAAGTTAAGATTTGGCATTAAAAAAATGAAAATTTTAAGATAATAATTCAAAATTTAGAGATAAAGGCATTTCAATTTTTGAATTAAAGTAAAACCTCGGAATTTTGAGATTGAGAGATCAAACTTTTGAGGCAAGACGTAAAATTTTTTAAGATAAGAGTTAAAATTTTTAAGTCAAAATGTTGAGATGATTAAATTTTTAAATAAAATGTCAGCATTTTGAGACATAGAGTCAAAATTTTTGGATAAAAGGTCGAAACTTAGAGATAAGAATGTCAATTTTTGCCCATATTTATTGGAAAGTTTTTCATAAAAGACTTCAGATTTGAGAGAAAAATTGACATGAGAAGTTGATATTTTAAGATAGGTCAACATTATGACATAGTTGTAAAAACTATGAGATAAAAGGTTGAAATTTAGAGATATGAACAATATTTTGACCACATTTAATCAAATTCTTGATATAAAAAATTCAAGTATTGAGAAAAAAATAGAAACATAAAGTCCATATACTGAAGTTAAGATTTGGCATTAAAAAAAAAATCAAAATTTTAACACAATAATTCAAAATGATGAGTTAAAAGTTGAAGTTTAGAGAATTTTGATACGTCAACATTTTTGAATTACAATAAAAAGTCAGAATTTTTACATTAATCAAAATTTTGAGACAATTTGTCATATTTATAAGATTAGAGTTGAAAATTTAAAGTCAAATATTGACATTTTTAAATAAAAAGTCAGCATTTTGAGATTTAAAGTCAACATTTTGGAATAAGAGGTCAAAACTTTGAGATGAGAATAACATTTTTGCCCAAAATCTTTAGTAAGCAAACAGATTTTGAGAAAATAGAATTGGAAAAAAAAGTCAAAATTTTAAAACAAAAGTCAAAATTTTGAGATCAAAAATTAGAATTTGGAGATAATAAGTCAAAAATATATGATTAAAGCTGAAATTCTGAGATTTAGTCCAAATTTTGAGATGTCGACATTTTTACATTTAGAGATGAGAGTTGAAAAATTGTAAATCACCAAAAGCATTAAAATCCCCAAAACTGTGCTAAAGACAAGAGTGTAAAAGTTTTTATCAGACACAGAAAATCGTATAAATAGTTGGTAAAATATGAAACAACTTTGAGTTAATGGGACTGTTGATAAAAGGTCAAATTTGCTCTAAAAAAATCAAGAATAGCTGTAAAGAAAAGTCCGAAACCAGGCAGTTAAAGTTGATATTTTACCATGAGACTCTATGGAAGTTTCTTGGATTTGGAACCAGCCTCTAGTGGACATTTAGGGTACTACCGTTTTTGGTCGGTCAGCTTCAAAAACACTGGATTTTGTTGTTTTGTTTTAGTTGTTTCTGAGTTTTTTTAAGGTGACAGTGCAAAAAGCAGAGACAAAGAACAATCTGTAAAATTCAAATGTTGAAGAATTAAATAATCTGGTGAAAAAGCTTTGAGAGCGAGGTCCAAACACGTGTTTCAGGCCTGAAAACACAGAATAAAGTCGTCCACTCGGGCTCTTTGTGTGGCTGCGGTGACGGCGAGCTCCCAGGAGTCTTTGTTGCTTTGCTGCAGCTCACGCAGAGACTGACAGAGCTGGATTGGTGCAGGAGGAAGAAAGGATTACCTCACAGCTTCCTCTCTCTCTCTCTCTCTCTGTTCTCACCTGCCTACATGCCGACGGAGCACAATCACCCTCACTTCCTGCTCGCACCACTGAGCATCACGCTGCCGCCGCCGCCGCCGCCCTGAGTCACACGTTCAGAGGACAACGGCGCCAGAATCCTGTCCAGTTTTATTCACAGTGTTTAAATCTCACACATCACAGGTGAGGCCTCTGTGAGTGAGAACCACGTCACTGAAAAGAGTTTGCATGTCATTCACTCGACCAGAAAACCAAACAAACGCTGCTCTTCAGCGTCTGTGGGACAAAAAGGAAGCGCAGAGGCTCCTCTGTGGCGTTTTAACGGTGACAGGGTCAAATCAAGGTCAAAGGATTTGCTGCTGCTGCTGCCGTCGAGGAACAGTGACAGAAAAACACCCAAAGCTAAATTTTTAAATAAAAAACATGGAGAAGAAACTACAGGATTTACTCTGACGGGAAAAGCTTCAGTAATGATGAGTCTGGATGATGTAAATGAACATTAATGTCAATTTTTTCTGGATCTTTTCATCAAATTTCAGAAATACTCTGCAACAAAAACCAAAGCTGAATGCAAACATAATCTTGTGCAATTATATTTAGGTTCCCCAAACACAAGCAATAAATCAATCTACATTTAAAAAAGTAACATATTCAATAAACAAAACTAACAATTCACATGATAAATTTGACCTTGATTATTTGCTATAATGTGAGTAATTATCTATTTTTTCTTTTGAATATGAAAAACACATACAAAAGCAAGAAGAAAGAATTTTTTTATTAAGAAATTTAAGAATTTTTTTTGTCCTTTTGAGTCACTTCCACTCTCTTTTGATGCTTTTGGACCTTTTTATGTTTGCTACTTTCAAACTATTTTGATTATTTTTGAATATTTTTTCTGCTTTTTGACCATTTTTGCAACCTAAAACTTATTTTCATTGCTCCTTCGTGACTACGTCCTAATCTTTTCCATATTTTCTTACCAATTTTTGCCCATTTTAGTTACTTTTGACTCTTTTTTTGCTACTTTTCCAACATTGTTACTACTTTCTGTTACTAATTTTTGCTGTTTCTAACCCATTGTAAGTTACTCTTTCTCCTTTTTACTGCTTTGAAACAGTTTTTGCTCCATTTCTTTTCCCCAATTTTGCAAATTTTTGATGCTTATTCCCATTTGAGTCACTTTTCTTTTCTTCTTTTGCGACCTTTTGAACAATTGATGCTACTTCCTGCTTATGTTCCTAGTTTTTCCAATTTTCTTGCCAATTTTTGCCTAATTTACCAATTTCTTTCTACTTTTTTGCCTTCTTTGGGCTATTTTTTGCTTCTTTCTGACTATTTTCCAAGTTTCTTCCTAATCTTCCTCTTAATTTTTGCTGTTTTTGCCTATTTTAATAACCTTTTTTTGCCACTATTGGATTACTTTTTGCTACTGCCTGACTATTTTCCCAGTTTCTCCTACTTTCCTTGCCAGTTTTTGCTCCTTTTTGCCCATTTTAGTTCCTTTTCACTCTTTTTTTTATTGCTCTCTTTGCTGTTTTTGCCACTTTTCTTTACTTAGATTGTTTCCTTTGTTGGTTAAGATTTCATCCTGCATTGATATTTGTCATGTGACCATTAAATGAGCAGTGTGACACATCAGCAGCTCGTTGTTCTGATCATAAGGTCAAGAAAATGTCTCAATCCTCTCCCGACATTTTGACCAGGAGCTTCTCTCTGGTTCTGTCCACAAACACGTCTGACCTTCTGCACGTCGTTCTGGACGCTCTCATTAGACGATTACACACAGATTTATTCTTCATTATTGTTTGGTCGAGCCCTCCATTAAGCAAAGGGCATCTACAAGGATATCTGTCTGCACAATTACAGCTAATCCCTCTGTTAACTACTGTAATTACAGATACTAATGGTGTTAGGCTCAATGAGTTCATGCTCATCTGAACTGGCTGCACTTTTTTAATTATCACAGAATAAACAGAGCTTGATTGTGTAAAAGCAGAGTTCTGTTAACTGTTTCTAAGAGACAAACAAGATTATTACAGGTCTAAAAGCAGCGGTCCCCAACCTTTTTAGGGTCATAACCTCATTTCTACATCTCAATTTTACAGCAACGCCAAAGACATTTTTTACATGTAGTTAATGTTTAGTAACAGTCTAAGGTTTCATCTAACAACGACATAACTCACCTCTAGGACATTTTCAGCGCCGTTCAATAACTGTCAAAACCAGTAATGCATGTTTTGGTTTCGAAAACCATACTTTGAGACATGTTTTGGCTCCCTAGAAGACACTTTTGCATATTTTGGCTCCCTTATTGACAACTTCACACATGTTTTGGCTCCAAAGAAGTCAAGTCTACATTTTTTGGCTCCCTTAAAGACAACTTCACACATGTTTTGGTGCCTAAGAGGACACTTAGGAGTAATTTGGCTGCCAAGAGGTCAGATTTTCACACGTTTTTGCTCCAAAATGGAAGCTTTTATGCATATTTTGGCTCCTAAAAGTACACTTTAGCATATTTTCAGCACCCAAAAGGACACTTTGTCACATGTTTTGGCGCCAATGCAGACACTTTACTTAGATTTTGATCCCTAGATGGCACTTTCATGCATGCTTTGGTTCCTTAGAGGACACATTTATGCATATTTTGGCTCCCTTAAGGACATTCTCACACATATTTTGGCTCCAATGAGGACACTTTACTTAGATTTTGATCCCTAGGTGCCACTTTCATGCATATTTTTGTTTCTAAGAGGACACATTTACACATATTTTGGCTCCTGAGAGAACACTTTTATGTACTTTGGCTCCTTAGAGGGCACTTTACCTAGTTCTTTCTCCCAAAAGGAGACCCTCCCCATTTTTCTTTTTTCTTTTGGCTCCTAAGAGAGCATTTCCTCACACTTCCCGGCTCCCAAAAGGACACTTTTGCATATTTTTTGCTCTCAAGAGAGCCCTTTACTTAATAATTTCACCTCTAAGACGTCACTTTCACATATGTTTTTGCTTTCAAGAGGGAATTCCTAGACGTTTCAGGCGACCACATTTGCTTTTTCTATCCATCCAAACAGAGACTCAAAATTGTTAGATGTTTCCTGTAGCAATCCAACATTTTCAAAATAAAAGACTTGACATAAGAGGGGAAAAGTCACTTCCTGTCTTTTGGAGTTGTGTTTGTTTGCAGTATTTGTACCTGAGTGTTGGATTTTGTGAAACATCAGCTTGTGAGTAAATAAAACTCTGCATTTTTTAATATTGCTTCATATCATAAAACGCTCACTGCACCGAGGGTATTACTTTGTTTTGCAGCTTTGTGCAAATACCGAAAGGCCAAACATGCGACGGCAGAAAGAGGACAATCCTGGTTTGCTGCCAGCCCCCCCCCTCCACTTCAACCCCCCCACCCCACCCCCACCCACAGCAGCAGCAGCAGCTCTCTGCAGCTCCGTGAAGCTGCTCTGCTGCCAGATTCTCTCTGCACCATGTGGAGTGAGTCCTGGTGGGATGAAGCGTTGCCAGATACGTCTCATGTGAAATCTCGAGGGTTACCGAGGTTGTCAGATATGTGTCAGAAATCTCCAGGGTGGGGGGGGGGCTGCTGCCAACTCTGGGCTCAAAGCTCGACGGTTGCTGGGATGCCAGATCTGTGTGAAAGTGCAGGCGTGACAGAAAGAAGCTGAAGGCTGCAGAGCTGTGGGGTTGCCAGATGCACGAGAGAACGGTGAAATATAAACTCAAGGTTTCATTCACCTCAAAGATGAACTCAGAGTTGATTCAGTTCCTTTTTCCTGAAGCTGATATTCCCACAAATCCAACACCTGAAGCTTCCCCAAATCAACCTTTGACTTTTTTAATCCAAGAACATTCCATCATCTGAGCTTACAGCTAATTAAAAAAGCTGTTTGTGCAGCAAATCGTTTCCACAAAACGTGCAACGTTTGCATCATCTGATTAGTTTTCATTCATTCAAACAGGAAGTTTCCTCCAGAAGATCGATGATTTATGATTCTGCTCCTGCTGCTAATGAGAACTCTTTCTTTTTTAATCAGTCATGAATCTTTCCTGCAGGAACACGACTGAATTTACAATCTGCTCTGACTTCATTTTGACCCCCGTCAGAACGTAGGACTGGGCCATACACCAGTTCATGAATACTGTTATTTTTTTTGTTGTTTTTTTTTTAATGAAAACAATTGTGAATTGATACAACTATCAATTAATGAATAACTTGATAATTTGCATCTCTATTTGCTTTGCTGCCTCTTTTTAACTTCTGTCTGGTAAAACACATTGTTTAAGCCATAAAACAGTCGTGTAACTTAACAAGTCATTTTGTCAAGATGCAAAACTGACCCAGGATCTTTAGTATCAGCTGTTTCACACACACGTTTCACTGCAAAACTGTTGAGAAAAATTCCTTTTTTTCCCTTGGGATTGTTGAATTTCGTTTTTCTTATTATCACTTATTTAATTTTTTTTTTTTTTTTACATTTTTTTGGATTTTATTTATCTTTTTTAACATAAAACAGTTATTTTGCACTCAATTGTTTTTAAAAAATTGAGAGTCAAAGATGTCTCTTTTTGTTCTTCAGTTGTTAAAACTAAAAATACAATTAAAAAGTCCGGTTTAAAAATAGTGAGAGTCGTATTTAAAGTTCAGACTCAGTGGAGATGTTTGACTGAGGGTTTTAAGAAAAGTAAAAAAATTGGCTTTCATCTCAAAATCTTCTCTTTTTTTTCAAAACTTTGCCTTTTGTCTATTAATGTTTTCTTTATTTCTTTTTATATCAATATTTTGATGCTTAATCTAAAAAAATTTGCCTTTATCTTAAAATTTTGACCCTTAATGTGAAAGTTTAGACATTTTCTTAATGTTGGACGAATAACATAACAATTGTTTTTTTAATCTCAAAACATTTACTTCTTGTCTCAGAATTTTGTCTGTATTTTTCATAATGTCCACTTTTCATCTTAAAATTTTGACCTTTATATCTAAAAGTTAAAAATAATTCTTACCTTCAGTTTTATCCTTGCATTACAGTAAAAACTTCTGATGTTTTGATGGTTTAATGTAATTCTCTACTGAAGCTTGATTTAATTAGAATTGTAAATTGAACTGAGATTGCAACATCTTCCAGAAAAATCGCAATTAGATCTTTTTCTAAAATCGTTCAGCTCTAGTCTGGACAGTGGACACTAATGTTTTTCTACAATATTCACCCCTCATGACAGTAAATATTTCATTATAAGACAATTCACTGCAGAAATCATTTAAAACAGGGGTTCCCAAACTTTTCCACCTGCAGCGTTAGGGACTGGTGACCCCCTGCTGTGGTACAACACTAATGGGACAATCCAAAAACAGACAAAAACCAACAAAACCCTCCCTGAGGATACTTAATTTAACTGATCGATAGAAAATTTACCGACTAATGTGCACTTTGCTGAGTTAACGGCATCAAACTTGAATAAAGAAATGTGAAAAACAGATAAAACATTTTCTGTTTGCATCATTTTATATTATCTTTCACCCCAATTTTTGCTTTTATTCTCACAATAATGGATAAAATGTTCATGAATTGTTCATAGTTTTCGATTTTGGGACACATTCCATGACCCCCTATCAATGTCTCGCGACCCCCCAAAGGGTCCCGACCCCCACTTTGGGAACCACTGATTTAAAAAAGACTGTGATATCAGTCTTTTGACAAACGGCCCAGCCCTGTAAGAAAGTGATCAGTTTTGTGGGTTCCTTCATTATCTTCATCGATCAGCAAAGCTAAATCAGAGAGTCAGAAGTTTTCGTTCAGAGCGTTTGAAAGTGCAGGAGCTAAGAATAGCTGCTCACACTGTGACGAAGAGGACGAGATTCTTCTGAAAGCTGCAATCGGAGGCAGAAAGGGATATTTTGAAATGCAAATGGAGCTTCAGGCTGAAAGCTTTCTGTCGTTTCTCGAGGATGCTGTGATGCACGTTTGCAGACACACTGAGGCTGAAACACAATGAAAGGTAATAACCTGGTTTTTTAAGGTTGTGGAAAAGTGCAGTTTTTTTTTTTTTTCACTCATTGTTCTTTCACGGCTCCATAAATCAGTTGCTGACGACCACGGGAGAGGAGAAAGTCGATTACTGCGATGACTGACTTTGCAGCAGGAGCCTCAGACCTTGAACAACTCGATTTTTCTGCAGCTTGTCAACAAAGATCAAAACACTGAGAGCTGAGAGGACGTACACACACCTTTACACTCCAGACTAATCCCCACGATGACCCACAGAGCTCACACACATCCTGACAGAGTCAAAGCTCAGTAAACAAACCGTCCTGAAAATTACAACAAAGTTAAGTTTTCATTTTTAATTTTTCAACAGTCAGAATTACCTAATTTTTTCTTTTTTACTCCAAAACTTTGATCCCCCCCCCCTTGTCCATAACAAGCCTAAAGTTTGGAGAAAAAAGTCATATTAAAAAAATTAAAAAAGTCTCAAAACTTTTACTTTTCATCTCAAAAACTTTGATTTTTCCAGTGTCATAATTTTGACTTTTTCCTCACAACTTCAGCTTTATCATCTCATATCATCCCAAAAGTTATGACCTTATAATCATAAAAATCTGAGGGTTTTTTTTAATCTCAAAATGTTAACTTATGACTATTTTTACCTCCAAATTCCTCATTTTTCTTTTACTCTATATTACCCCAAAACTTGAATTTTCCCCCTAAAATTTTCACTTTTCTCATAATTTTGACTTTTGATCTCAAGAGTTTTACATTTTATCCCTAAAATTTGTCTTCTTTCTCCAAAAATTGAACCTTTTTACCCTGAATTTCGACTTTTACTTCAATATTTTGGCTCAATATAAGTCAAAAAATTACAACAAAGTTATCATTTTTAATTTTTCAACAGTCAGAATTACCAAATTTTTACTTTTTTACCCCAAAACTTTGATTTTGTACACTTTTTCTCATTATTTTGACTTTGATCAAACATTTTTACATTTTATCCCTGAATTTTTACTTTTCTCTCAAAAATCAAACTTCTTACCCTGAATTTAGACCTTTGTCTCAACAGTTTGAATTAATATGAGACAAAAAACAAGGCAAAGTTTTATTTTTATTGTTTCAACTGTCAGAAAAAAAAAGTTTTGACTTTTTATCTCAAAATTTCAACTCTTTACCTCAAATTTATTTTTTATTTTTTTATCTCAGATTGCGACTGATCTTAAAATTTCAACTTTTGACTCATAATCTTCACTTTTTATCCAAAAATTTTGACAAATTATTCCATAATTTCATTTTTTCATTAAACATTTTTAAACTTTTTATCTCAAAATAGATTTTTTTGTATCTAAGATTTCGACTTATTGCATAATTTCAACTCAATTCTGACCTTTGATCTCATGAATTTTCTTTTTTTCCCCAAAACTTGACCAAATAACCTTAGGAGAATAAAGTCGTAAACTTATTTTCTTGTATATTAATGACTTTATCCTCATTTTAAACTTTATTCTCATAAACCTTTGACTTTATTCTCGTTAACTTGGGAATTTATTCTTGTAAATTCACAGCTTTTTTATTGTAAATCCAAGACTTAATTCCTGCACTTTAATGGCTTTATTCTTGTGAATCTGCAATTTTATTCTCATGAATTTATGGCTTTCTTCTGGTTAAATTATGAGATTTATCTAATAACTTTACATTTTTTATGGGTGTCCTCTGTTGTAAGTATCTACAAACTTTGATTTTATCTGGTAAAGTTGTGAGTCCATTTCAGAAAACAGGTTTTAACAGTGAAGTTTGGTGAATGTGCTCTGTGGGGAAAAAGGAGAAACTTGTGTCTGAGAGGAGAAAAACAAAATCTAAACCTTGAATCTGACTTTGTGTTTCCTGACTCTTCACGTGCGTGTGAATCGTCTGTTTTCTCTCTCCACAGCTCGTCCTGATGTTACCTGGAGTTTCTCTCTCTGAGTTTTTCTGAAAATACCTCAAAAGCAAACTCTGCTCTTTTATGTTTGACTGTTTGGTCAAGACAAAAAAAAACAAACT
Organism: Thalassoma bifasciatum; assembly: GCA_008086565.1. Classification (NCBI taxonomy): domain Eukaryota; kingdom Metazoa; phylum Chordata; class Actinopteri; order Labriformes; family Labridae; genus Thalassoma; species Thalassoma bifasciatum. Next base: position 14,086 of record RPOG01003665.1, on the reverse strand, counting down.
AGAAGCTGCTGCTGCTGTTTCAGAGGATTCACACCTTCCTCTCTCCTGTGACCTGTTTTTTTTTTTTATCTGCTGTATTTCTTCAGACTCACACATACACACACACACACACACACACACACACACACTGAACGTCTGCGCCTCATTTCTCACATCTGCAGCCGCAGCCACAGGAGCATGTCTATGCTAATCAGCTGGCGTGATCCGCTGTGAGCTTGGCTCCAACCCGACAGGGAATCCTAGCCTACAAAACCTGCTATTTATAAACCGCCCAACTTCTGCGACTGCGACTTCCGTTAACGCTGCTGTTGCACACACACACACACACACACACACACACACCCCTGATAAAAGTGCTTAATTAAAACCAGGATCTCAGCAGCAGCAGCAGCGACGTATCGTGAGCGAGAGCAGCATCGTGTAATCTGAGAGCTGCTCTCTGATGTGACTTTGAACGTGTAGGATGAGAGGAAACATTAATGATTCAGTAACACACACACACACACACACACACACACACACACACACAGTCAGTTTGGCACAGAAACATCCTCATGAGGAGCATTTTCAGCTCAGGAAAGAGAAATTCAGATTAAATCACACCTCCTTAAGTAGGATGACCATAATCTAAAATACTCGGGACCCCCCCCCTCTGTGAGATCCTGCAAAAAAACACCAAAAAAATCTCAAAGACGACAAAGTAGCATCATAACCTAAACCAGTGGTTTCCAAAGTGGGGGTCAGGACCCTTTGGGGGGTCGCGAGACATCGATAGGGGGTCGTGAAATGCGTCCCAAAATCAAAAACTATGAACAATTCCACATTTTATCCATTATTGTAAGAATAAAAGCAAAAACAGGGGTTAAAGATAATATAAAATCATGCAAACAGAAAATTTTTTAATCTGTTTTTCACATTTCTTCGTTGAAGTTTGATACGGTGAACACAGCAAAATGCACATTAGTCGGTAAATTTTCTACCGATGAGTTAAATTAAGTATCCTCAGGTTTTTTTTTGTTTGTTTATGTCTGTTTTTGGATTGGATTTAGTGTCGTACCACAGCAGGGGGTCACCAGTCTCTAGCGCTGCTATTCTGGGGGTCACAGGCGGAAAAGTTTGGGAACCCCTGACCTAAACAATCATTTAAAATGCTCCTTTACTGTTTGAAGTGAACATTTTCTAAAATGTAGATATGATTCATGTATAGAGGCACATTTCTGCAAGTTTAAGATATAAAAAAGGAAAAAATGGATTTTCTGTGATTAATTTTGTCCATAACAAGCCAAAAATTTAGGGGAAAAAGTCATATTGAAAAGATTAAAAAAAGTCTCAGAACTTTTACTTTTCATCTCAAAACTTTGATTTTTCCACAGTTTCCACTATTTATTATAATTTTGACTTTTGACCCCTTAACTTGACTTGACTTGATCACAAAAATCTGAGTTTTTATCTCAAAATGTTACCTTATAACCCAAAAACTTTGACTTTTTCCTCCAAATTCCTATTTTTTTTCTCATAATTTTGACTTTTCTACCCCAAAACTTTGATCCCCCCCCAAAAAAATAAGTTTGACTTTTGATCTAAAATATTTACATTTTATCCCTGAATTTTTACTTTTCTCTAAAAAGTTTTACTTCTTAGCCTGAATTTTGATTTCTGTCAAAACATTTTAACTTAATATGTGCCAAAAAAAATCTCAACAAAGCCAAGTTTTTATTTTTTTAATGGTCAAAATTACCAGATTTTTACTTTTTTGTCCCAAAACTATGATCTTTTCCCCCCAAAAAATAGCACTTTTGCTCATGATTTTGACTTTTGATCTCAACATTTTTACATTTAATCCCTAAATTTTTACTTTTCTCTCAAAATTTGTAATGTCTACCTCGGATTTTGGCTTTTACCTCAACATTTTGACTTAAAACGGTCCAAAAAATCTCAATTAAGCGCAGTTTTATTTTTATTTTTTCAACCGTCAGAAGTGGGCTTCCATAATAATGCCTTGTTCTCATGCTTAGATAAAAATATAAACATTTCACTTGTGCAAAAGCATAGATGGTACCTCAAAATCTTAGTTAATGTTGAATTTATTTTTTAAGGTGTTTAAATGTTGAGCTGACACGTTGGAGCAGCTTTGAAGATGGTTAACGGTTTATAAAATCAGAATTTTAGCACCAAAAAGGAGGAAGATGTTGAGGTAAAAGAGAACGTAAGGTCGCTCCACTTAACAACATCCTATGGAAGCACCAGCCTGTCTCCTCTACACACAGTCATAAAACAACACACATCACCCTGGAAACAAGTCTTCATCATCTTCTTCTTCTTTTTCTCCTCATTGTTTCCATAGTAAAGCACGTGACCTCTCTGCTGTTTGTGTCTCTGCATGAAACAGAAGATTAAAAGCATCACTGCCTCTGCTGAGAGTCTCTGACCTCACATTCTTCTCTGCAATAAACAACGACAGAGGCATCCAGGTGACTCATCCTCGCCATCAGAGGTGAAAGACTCAACGCTGCTTCATCTCAGGAGGGGGGGACGACTTAAGAGCATGAACAGAAACGACAGGTGGAAATACTGAATACTGAGCAAAGACTATCACCTAGACCTGGGGATGTGTGAGCTACAAAGGCTCAGGAAACTTGGTCCAAACTGATGAATGAAGGATGAATGCAGCATGTTATCAGAAAATACTGGAGGAAAATTTACACTCATCAGCCCAGAAGCTGCACATGAGACGTACTTGGACGTTCACACATGACAATGATCCAAAACACAAGGACAAGTGGACCTGCCATTGGCTACAGCAGAATAAAGTGAAGGTTCTGGAGTGGCCATCTCAGTCTCCTGACCTCAACAGGAACTGGAGGCTTTTTGCCAAGAAGAATGGTCAGTTTTACCATCTGAGAAAATAAAGACCCTCATCCACAACCAGCAACTGTATAAAACAGGAAAGGGATATAAAAAGATATCCAAGGAACTGAGGATGCCAATAAGCAGAGTTCAAACTCTAATGAAGAAGTGGAAAATGAGGGATTCTGTTGAAACCAAACCACGGTCAGGTAGACCAACAAACATTTCAGCTACAACTGACAGGAAAGTTGTTCTGGATGCAAAGAAAAACCCACAAATAACTTCAACTCTCTGAAAGAATGCGGTCTGACTGTTTCAAGATGCACAATAAGGAGGCACTTGAGGAAAAATGGGCTGAAGAAAGACATTTCTACACAAATGCCACAAAGTTTCCTGCTTACAATACGCCAAACAGCACAGAGACAAGCCTCAAAACTTCTGGAACAAAGTCATTTGGAGTGATGAGAGCAAAAGTGAACTTTTTGTCCACAACCATAAACATTGTTCCATTTGGAGAGGAGTCAACAAGGCCTATGATGAAAGGTCCACCATTCCTACTGTGAAACACGGAGGTGGATCACTGATGTTTTGGGGATGTGTGAGCTACAAAGGCTCAGGAAACTTGGTCCAAACTGATGAATGAAGGATGAATGCAGCATGTTATCAGAAAATACTGGAGGAAAATTTACACTCATCAGCCCAGAAGCTGCACATGAGATATTAATAACGTGGAGGTTCTGGAGTGGCCATCTCAGTCTCCTGACCTCAAAATCATCTCAAACCTGCAGTTAATGCAAGACAGAGCAAGAATTTACAGGAACTGGAGGCTTTTTGCCATGAAGAATGGTCAGTTTACCATCTGAGAAAATAAAGACCCTCATCCACAACGAGCACAGAAGACTTCAAGCTGTCACTGATGTTAAAGGGGAAATACACGCTGTTAAGAACTGTATGTCAACTTTTCATCAGGGTCATATTTATTTATTTGTTGTTTGTTAATAAATGTCTTCACCCAACCACTTACCATGAGTGAAAGAAAAGTTTCTGTGTTATCATTTATATTCTATATTCATATCTAACCCTGCTTTAAACCCAAACTCTTTCCACGTTGAACCAATCAGCCGCTCTCTCTTCCTCCCCGCTTGGAAAGTTATTTTTACAGATATTTCATTTCTCGAATAATCACTCAGAGCTGGAATGGACGGCACGAGGCCGGAGGATATTTTTAACAAGGAGGATAAATAAAGTCAACAATTATCGAGGAAAACAATTCTCATTATTCCACTGATGCACATTGGGTATTTAACACAGTGTACCATCTGTTTGTTACCATGGTTACTGTTTGTCTGGGGGGCTTTAGTCGGCTTTAATACCACCCACATGTGGAGCCAAAATATCCATTAGCAGGAAGCAGCTATCAATTACATCTGTTAAAGTCTTTAATTCAGACAAAGTGCTTCGCAGATTTTTATTGGGCTGCGAAATAAAATAAAAAAATCACTGAAAACACGCTGCGATGAAATGGTTCAATTATAACTCAGAATGAAAGGAATTAAAGGAGGCTTCTGTAAGAGCAGGTGGGTCAGAAGTGGAGCTTCAATCCTGATCTCTTTAAATATTTCATGTCAGTATTATCTCTGAATAACTCGGCTCTAAAACTGGAAACCAAGCTGGACTCAACATCCTCCGGATTTCTTCACGTGTGCTCCGCCGGTGAGGAAATTTAAGCTCTATATTTAGAAATATTGTGCACCTGGAGTCAGAAATGGTGCTTTGGAATATTTTAGTCTATAAACTTGAAGGTGGGAGAGAAAAAAAGCAAAAAAAACCTCCTTTAAGTGATTTCGGTTAAGTCCAACAACGAGGTCAACAAGGAATTTATTAGAACCTAGATTTTGTCCGATTTTCATGATTTGCAGGTTAATATTTACACAAATTAGTCCCACAGTTTTTGATCATCATCTTCAAATTGGAGATGTGTATATTAGACACAATGAGGATGAAAATATCTTAAAAGTTTTTTTGTATTTCAATAGACGTGGCCAGGAACGAGTTTAGAAAAAGATCTAATTGCGATTTTTCTGTCAGATATTGCAAGTTCAATTCAATTCACAATTTTTTTCAAGTTTTCATAATGTACAGAAACATTTACAAACCTGACAGAAAATTACATCAAAGCTTTTATTCTAATGCAAAGATAAAAACTGAAGGTAAGAAGTCAATATATTGATATAATAGTCCAAATTTTAAGACATTAAAATCAAAATTTTGAGATAAACGTTAATATTTAACTTAATGGTAAAACTTTTGAGGAATAAGTGTTGAAATTTAGAGATGAAAGGTCATAGATTGAGATAAAAAGATATTTTCTTCTAAGAGAAAGTCAAGTTTCTACCTGAAAGAAAAATTTAAGCCATAAAAATTCCAAATTGGAGACAAAAAGTCAATATTTCGAAATAATACAGTCAAAACTTTGAGATATATTTGTCAAAATTCTGAGATAAAAAGACAAAATCTGAGCTGAAAGTCAAAGTTATTAGATTAAGAGACTTAATTTTGAGATAAATAGTCGCGGTTAGGAGACAAAAAGTTAAATTCTAGAAAGAGAAAGTCAAAATATTGAGTCAAAGAGACGGGAAAAAAGTCAGTTGTGAGACTATGAGACACAATTCTGAGCTAGAAAGGAGAAGTTGTGAGATAAAAAGATGAAGTTTTGAGATAAAGTTTCAAAATATTTGAAGTCCTCGACCAAGGAAAAAAGGATGTTTTCGAACAGTTTTACATCCAAGACGCGTGAAAAACAGCTGGAACTGCAATCACGATAAGAAAACGATAAATTGTTCAGCTCTAGTTGGCATCCACGATTTTTCGCCAACATGCAAATATGAAATGTTCTCATGTGGATGTTTGTGCAATGTTTGATAACTCATGTTTATTCCTTTTTTTCTATCAAATGCAATTGTTTTTTTTATATAAGTTCATCTCATCTTCTAAACAAAACAATCTGCAGTTTAAACTTTCTGCGATTTGATCTTTGCATCCTGACCTTTGTTTCTGTTCACTTTTAGAAAACAGAATAAAAGTTATCTAATAAAATCACCAGGACTGAAATACCAACAGCGATGACTCATGGAGATCAGATGTGAATCGAAGTGATTTAATTTTACTTTGGGGTGAAAGAGGGTGTTTCAAATTTCCAAATGACTCACAAATAAGAATAACTCCTCGTTTTTCTCCAGATTATGACTTAGTATGATGAAAACAGCTTTGATAGCCTCAGATATGAGTCCATGTTTGTGTGTCTGAGCAAACCTTTGTGGCCTTATTCTCACTGCAGGATGAAACCCCTCAGCTGGAAAAAGGACGGCCCCTCCTTGAGAGTGAAGTGGACGCCTAATGATGATCTGGCTGCGAGGATGGAGCTCGCCGAGCGTCACCCTCTACATCAGCGCCCGGAGATAATAGAGCCTCTGAATCGATGTTTAGCTAAACACACGAAAATCCATACGACGGGAACAAGTAATGAATAAAAATCACACAACCAAATCCAGCCCGTGTTTCCATCTCTCTTCGGTGGCGCAGAAAAGGTCAAGATCAGCTTCAGGGTCTGTACCAAAGGAAGGAGGAGGGAGGGGGGAGGCTCGATACCGTGGAGACGCGGTGGAGGAGTCATGCATCAACTTGATGTTTGGTTCCACGGGGGCCGAGGCTCCGACCGGCTGCTGCTGCTGTCGCTGCACTCTGCACACACACTGCAGCCCTCGCTCCATTTCTGCCTCAACACTGGATTATTAATTCATCTCTCGTCTCAGTTCAGCCCAGCTGTGGTCAATAACCATAAACCCAGAGTCTCTTCACAAACAGGGAGGGTGTGGTTTTCTCAGAAACGCTCAAACAGGGTTTATCAGCTCATCTCTTTTCACCAGGATAAAATATCCTTCATTGGAAACAGGTGAGTGACATGATCGGGCAGAAAAGGAGCAAAATGTCTCATTTTAAGTTTTTTAAAGACAAAAATGAGGCATCAATTGCTTGTAACAAGTAAAAAAAAAAATCTCCAATGGGATAAGATGAAAGATTCTTGTTTTAAGACATCTTTCTAATTTCAAGAAACTTCCTGGGTGAATTCATCTTATCCCATTGGCAGATTTTTTTGACTTGTTACAAGCAATTTACACCTCATTTTTGTCTTAAAAAAACTCGAAATAAGACATTTTTATGACCTGGTCTGGTGAATGTGACTCAAATTAAGAACAATAAGACAATTTTTACTACAAATAAGACAGAATGACTTACTTAGATTTCAGTTTTTGCAATGTTTGAAGCTAAAAGTACAACTGCAATTCCAATGAAGCTGGGATGTTGTGTAAAATGTGTAAAACAAAAATGTTTTCTTGCTCATTTTCGCTCCAAAAATCTTGTACAGGTTGAACAAAAGTCTGAAAAAACAGCTGTTTGGATCATTGCACAGGTGAACAGGTTGATTTAAACAGGTGAGTGTCATGATTGGGGATAAAAGGAGCATCACCACTTCGTCAACAACTGCGTGAGCAAATAGTCCAACAGTTTAAGAACAATGTTTCTCAACTTTGTCCAACTGCAGGAATTGATGGATTTCATCATCTACAGACCATAATATCATCAAAAGATTCAGAGAATCTGGAGAAATCTCTGCACGTAAGCAGCAAGGCCCAAAACCAACATTGAATGGCCGTCTGGAAACTGGGGAGTCCCGGCGCTGCATTAAAAACCCACATCATTGTGTAAAGGATATTAGCACGTGGGCTCAGGAACACTTCAGAAAACCATTGTCAGTTAACACAGTTCATCACTACATCTACAAGTGACAGTTCAAACTCTACCATGCAAAGACAAAGTCAGACATCAACAACACACACAAACGCCGCCACCACCCATGGCAAGTACCCATTGACAGGGTCATAGACACTTCCGTCGTAATTACGACTTTCCATGTTTGTCCAAAACCTCGTTGTAGACGACGGTAGGTTCTGTGAAACAGAAAATGTCCCTGCAGGGACTAATAAAGTCGTTCTGTTACTTTGGTTCTGTGTAAGACGAGGACAATGTTGTCGCACCGAGGCATCATCTTCTCACGTCGAATGGGACTCTTGCAAAATGAGCAAACATTTGCACAAAAACAATAAAGTTTATCAGTTTCAACATTGCGTATCTTGTCTTTGTGGTGTATTCGGTTGAAAAAAGGTTTATCCTTCTGTTTTTATTTACATTTTACACAAGAAAAACACAAAGTCAATGACTCTGCAGCTTGTTATTTCTCCAAAAAGAGGAAGGATTTCTCCCACCAGGAGCATTTTTACAGTGTTTCAGCTCCGTTCTCAGTCTTACAGTAGAAGTGGGCTGAATTCTTCCTTCTCTGACTCTGTGATGTTATGCAACAGGACTAATCTAACACCTCAGGGAAAAGTCAGCGATAAGAGTTCTGGATGAGGAAGGTAACGTCAGATTCCCCTCAGCTGTTTCCTCGAATGAGCTCAAGATTAAAATGATACGAGGCCGCCATTAAAGGGACAGCGACGTGAAAGTGTTTTATTCTGCAGCACTTCCTCCAGAAAGAGCTTCATTCATGCAGAACCGAGCTGAGCCTGCAAATCCAATATTCCAATATCTGCTCCTCTCTAAAGACAAATCCGTTCAGGCTTGGCTGGACCTGCTGCTGCGCTCAAGGTGAAAGAGACGAGATCTGCAGAGCAAACACAGAATCAAACCTCAGAGAAGCAGCACACAGGGTGGAAAGTTTTCCTCAGGTTTAAGGAGCAAATGATCTCCCCCTGAATGAAAAAAAAACGCTGCCTCATGTTTATTCTCGGAGCTAAAACTCGACACAACAAACCAGAGATGACTCACAGATTCTGCATCAGGAGATCTTCAGCTCTTTTTAACCTTTTTTTAAACACATTTTCCTCTCGTATGATGACACTGCATGTGATTCAAAGAGTGTGTGATGAGTCAGAGCGGCTCTCACAGCGTCTGTTTAACGTTGATTACACGAGGGCTCATTACAGAGACCTTTACTGAACAGACTCTCCAACAGTTCAGGCTGATGAAGCTCTGAAAGCGGCTCAGATAACAGCCGGGAGCCGATGATGACGACAGCATTTACATACTCTATTGATTGCACTTCAGCTCCGTCCTCAAAGTGAAAACTTGTGATATAAAAACAACATGAATAACCCTGCACAAACTGAAATTTTGGTCAGAAAAAGTTACATAATCCCTATGATGCAACACTTGAATCTGAATTGTGTCACCCCTCCATCATGTGATCAATGTCACTAATTAATTAACGCACGTGGCCGGACAAATCCTATTAAGTATCGACTGGAATATGAGACTGAATTCTCATTAATCAGCACGAGCCACAGCATAGATTTTACTCAAGCTGGTGTCGTTATTCTGGTTTTCTAAGTTTGGAGTGGATTATTTTTGCCTTGTTTACTATCTTTGTCATTTATTTCTGCCAGAATGTTTTTTTTTTGTTGAAAAAAAAAATAAACAGGGTATGTACTCTCAAATGTTATAATGTTATAAACTATTTAATGTGTATAAATTTGTAACTTTGAGACGTACTGACCCTTCCTCGTCGACCTTCTTGTTACAAGAATAAATAACAACGGAGATAAGACTAGTGTTTTGAAGTTTTACAAAGCGGTGGTAGTGGAGGTGGGGCTCTCTTAGAGCCTTCAAAAAAGGAACTCAAGTTTCAAGATTGTCAAGATGGGAACAAACAAACAAAAAGCAAAAGAACAAACAACAACCAAAAAAATTACATGAATAAACCAAATAAACATAAGTAAAGAATGCATCAAATTAAATTTCAAGGTCATAACTTAAGAAATGTCTCTCTTTATATATTTTTTTAAACTGAAAAATATTTCTGCATCTCTTCAAGTCATCCTGCTGAGAATTCTATAATTTAACTCCAACAACTGAAATACACATTTGTTTCAATGTTGTCCGAGCAAATTGATGCCTAAAATTAAATCTCCTTCTATGATTTTCATCATATGTAGCAAACTCAAAAAACTTCTGAATACCTTCGGGTAGTAATTTATTTTTAGCTTTAAACATAACTAATAGTGTCTGTAATTCAATAATTCCTCGAAGTTTTAATAATCGTGACGTAGAAAATAAACTCTCTGAATGTAACTTTAAAGCTAAAAAAAAATCATATTATATTGTTGTTGATGATAAAAAAGACAAAAAAAATGTATATCAGCAGGAAAATAAAAGCAGAAAGTAGAAACAAATATGAAAAGGGAGAGATCAGAGAGAAAGAGTGACATGTTATTTCCTGTCTGCGGGGCAGCATCAGACAGGAAGTGGACGTGTTTGGGGAATCGGGGAGGAAATTAATAAAGAGACGAGCGCTCTGCTCTAACCTGACATACATCCAGCTCGGTCATATCTCTGACATCACATCACGCAGTCGCTCACACACCGACAGGATGTGTAGGAGACCAGATTTACAGAGCGGCAGCTATAGGAAGACTTCTGCCATTTCCAGCATTCCCAGGACAAATCAGATTTTCTTTCCATTTCTGTCTGGATGAGAGAGTAAAGACGCTCAAACCTCCCCCCCGCTGACCGACGCACCCGCTTTACTGCCAGCTGGTTGGTTCGGCTGACACTTTGAGTCAGAGAAACATGAACCAGAAAGATGGTGACGAGGAGCAGAACGTCTTAATCTGTCCCTCTGGAGCCTCCGTAGAATCTGTGCATGACTTTTTCAGAGACTTTCACTCATTTTAGCATTAGCTTTAAGGTCTAACAAAGCTCTTTCAATTCACAAAGTGTCACATTTTGAATCTTACCCATATTAAAGGTGAAGTACGCAGGATTTTCCTATAAATTGAAATGTTAACTTTTACAGGAATAATCCTCCTCAATCGTCATCTCTTGTCTTTTAAACGTGTTTCAGTCATTGACTGTATATAGAATGGACAGCGTGGCTCCGTCTGTCACCGTTCTACGTTTTTGAAGCCAAAAACCCCGTTTCTCTAGCCGCCATTGTGCAGCCAGAGTCTGGCGTCATCTCTTAAAGGCCACCTCGTCTCATTTTTTCTCTTTATTTTTATAAATAAAGACGAAGAAGTCTTCCAAATCAGAGGAAAACCGAGAAAGGGCTTCAAAGAATATAGGGGCTATTTTTGTTGAGTACTTGCCGTCGACAGTTGATAGTATTTTGATTTGAATATAGTGCCAAAAATTGCTCCAATAACTAATGAGAAACTAACTTCTCAGAAAAAAAAACACCTGAACACCATGCAGCCAGATGACATCATCATACCACCTTAGCGTAAGGATGAGAGAAACGTTTCTACGAGGTATCGTAATTTTTTTAAGTTTTCCCGGCTCATATCTGGAATACATGGGGAGGCGGGGCTTATAACCTATACTGCAGCCAGACACCAGGGGGCGGAGCTTATGACCTATACTGCAGCCAGACACCAGGGGGCGGGGCTTATGACCTATACTGCAGCCAGACACCAGGGGGCGGGGCATCTGCTGGAGGCTTCAGTTTGAGCCGAACGTCGTTACGCCCACTCATTATACAGTCTATGGTTTCAGTGTCTGTGTTTGCCTCACCCTCTCCTTCACCTATTTTATTGATGTATTTTTAGGAGAAGCTATCCTGAGTTGCTAAGAAAGCAGCTGTAACATCGAGAAAAACGATAAATTACTTGCAGTGTATCTCATTTACCTGCAGGAGGTCAGGTGAACAGCTCTTGAGTTTCTCATATACGATGCTGCAGGTGCTTGCAGGGCTTTTTTTCCCTGTTTATGTTGTGCTTACAAAGCTACAACTGGTAGCCATGCTGTTAGCTCCAGTCAGAGGCAGTGAGCATGTGCAGTTGCTGACACTGAGCCACGGAGGAGGAGGAGCAAGACTTCTGCAGGGAATAAACAAGACTTCTTAAAATTCCCTGCATACTTCAACTTTAAAGAGGGGTATGCTTTAAATAATCTTTATTTTGTACCTCTGGTGCCTCCTTGGCAGTGGCGTTCAGAGACATTGAGGGGCAGAAAAGTAAAAAGCAGATACTATGCATGTGTTTTGGTTGCCATGAGGGCAGTTTAGTGTGTTTTAGAATATAATAGGATAGAACAGAATGGCTTTTATTGTAATCATACACAATGTACAATGAAATTTAAACACAACTTTGGTGGTGCAAAATACAGGTAAAGAAAGATAGAACTAAAAATAACAGTAAATTATAAAACTACATTTACAAGGAGTCAGTAATATGAAAAGTGCAGTAGAGAGAGCATGATAGCAGCAGTGGAAAGGTTCCCAGGAGGGCAGTATATCATGTTTTAACTAGATAAAAGGACAGATTAGTGTGGTTTCGGCACTCTAGCATGTGTTTTGGCTCTCAAGAGACCACTTCAGCGAATGTTTTTCACTAATAAAGCCTTATTTCAGCCTCAGTCTGACTGTCTGAAATGCTTCACTTTGGCTACTGCCTCTTTAAGGCCCCCTGTTGCAGAAACCCCCTGCACTGTGATTGGTCAACACTTAGGATGCCTGTTGGGGGTGGAGCTATGTTTGAAGCCTGTCCCTCAAACATATAACTATATCTTCATAGGATCTTTAGTCCGAACATTCAGCATTGGGAACTGTGTAGAGTCAGCTGCAATTTGCCACTACCAATATGGCGGACGCACAGACGTATCACAGCTACAATTTAGCACATCAATAAATGAAAAGAGGTTAAAAACAGACAGACAGGCAGACAGAAGTGGACTTCTCAGTCAGTTTTTCATTGCTTCGTGTTCAGTTAGATGGATAAACGGATGAAAAGTCTGCAATGAATGACAGACAGAGTAATGGAGCAGGAAGGAGCTGTTTAACTCAGTCACATGAGGTAATGTTTGACGCTTTAATACTTAGCATTCAGCTCACCGGGCCCTCGGGCTCCACTCCTGAGAATAACTGAGATTTCCAATTATCCAATCGCTCTGAAAATATCAAACTAAGGCTTAAACCGGACTGGCTGCAGCCGGGGGCAGCTCACAGTAATAGGTTACACATGCACTTCATGAAGTTATTAAAACCAGCCATTAAAATGAGCCGCTGCACCTCTCTGAAGATTACAGCCCACAGAGGATCGTGTGCATGTTAAACAATGACACCACTGTGAGAGGGAACGCTGCTAATGCAACATAATACAGTTAACCAATTATAGCAAGAGTCCCATCCACGCAAGCAGGGAATGAAAGAGGCTGCAACAATCAGGTTTTTGTTGCTTACACTCAGAGGTCGAGCTCTTTCTGTCTTAAGAGCATGAAGGGAAAGAACATTTTTAACACAAAGTCACTGTTTTTTTTCTGCAGAAACACTGAGGATGGATCCAGAGAGTCTGAGAGGAGAACAAGCTCTGTGTGAAGAAACATGATGAAGAAGAAATGGACACAAAAATCCAAATCCGAGGTTCCAAAATTCACATCAAAGGTGGAATTTTCCACCAACTAATGCCACAAATTTTATTGGATCATCTTCAAATTTGACATGCGTATACTATACACATTAATGTTTAAAAGTTATTAACAGATTTTTTATAATTGGATGGGCGTGGCCAGGATAGACGACCAAAGTTGATGACTTTTTCGCCAACATGCAAACCTGGGACACTCTTATGAACATTGTTGAATCAGAACCAACCTGCAAACTAATGTCCAGTGTTACAGCCTGATTGCATGTATATGGGTCAATGACAAAAAGAGGGTCTAAAAACTAATTTTAAAAGTTCTTTGAAAATGGATAAAAACATATTTCTGAGAGAGGAATTATGTTTTCTAACAGATTTCAGTAGTTGACCAACATTTCAAAGTTTTTAGGTTCATTATTTTTTAGTATTTTTAATTTGAGCACCCAAAAATATCAGGTGGAGCAACCAAATATATGAAAATATATTTATATGTTCCTGTTATTTTTTCTGAGTGAAATTTTTGGCAAGTATCTCTCAAGTGTCTGTAGTGACTCATACATTTTCATTTTGTTTTTCATTTCTTTTATTTGTGAATAAGATAAATAATTTGATGTTAAAATAACATTTCACATTATTACATTGGTTGTTCCACCTGACATGGAAATTGTTCCAGTCACCAATGAAGTGAAAAAACCTTTTTTATCAGTATTTCAGAGAAATCTACAAACTTTTCCACTTGGTCACAAATGTCATTTGGGCTCCTCTGG
>RPOG01003664.1:39158-52562 GCA_008086565.1 Thalassoma bifasciatum | reverse complement strand
ACACCAAGATTTCTAGCATTGAGACCTGTCAATGTACATTCATTACCAAGTTTTGACTGTATAAAGTGAGTTAAAACAGAGATTTCAAGCATTGAGACCAGTCAAAGTACATTCATTACCGAGTTTTGACTGTATAAAATGAGTTAAAGCAGAGATTTCAAGCATTGAGACCAGTCAAAGTACATTCATAACCAAGTTTTGACTGTATAAAGTGAGTAAAAACCCAGATTTCTAGCCTTGAGACCTGTCAATATACATTCATAACCAAGTTTTGACTGTATAAAATGAAGAAAAAAAGAAATTTCAAGCATTAAGACCAGTCAAAGTACATTCATTACCAAGTTTAGACTGTTTAAAATTAGTTAAAACCACAATTTCAAGCAATGAGACCAGTCAAAGTACATTCATGACCAAGTTTTGACTGTATAAAGTGAGTTAAAACAGAGATTTCTAGCATTGAGACCAGTCAAAGTACATTCATCCCCAAGTTTAAAGTGTTTAAAATTAAGACAAAAAGAGATTTCAAGCATTGAGACCAGTCAAAGTACAGTCATGACCAAGTTTTGACTGTATAAAATGAAGAAAAACAGAAATTTCAAGCATTAAGACCAGTCAAAGTACATTCATAACCAAGTCTAGACTGTTTAGAATCAGTTAAAACCAAGATTTCTAGCAATGAGACCAGTCAAAGTACATTCAGAACCAAGTTTAGACTGTGTAGAATTAATTAAACCCAGATCTCTAGCATCAAGACCAGTCAATATACATTCAAAACCAAGTTTTGACTGTATAAAATGTGAGGAAACCAAGAGTTCTAGCATTGAGACCAGTCAAAATACAGTCATAACCAAGTTTTGACTGTATAAAATGAGTTAAAACGGAGATTTCTAGCATTGAGACCAGTCATGGTACATTCATAACCAAGTTTTGACTGTATAAAGTGACTTAAAACCCAGATTTCTAGCATTGAGACCTGTCAATATACATTCATAACCAAGTTTTGACTGTATAAAATGAAGAAAATAAGTAATTTCAAGCATTAAGACCAGTCAAAGTACATTCATTACCAAGTTTAGACTGTTTAAAATTAGTTAAAACCACGATTTCAAGCAATGAGACCAGTAAAAGTACATTCATCACCAAGTTTAGACTGTTTTTGGTGGGTTTAAACCCAGATGTCTGGCATTAAGACCAGTCAAAGTACATTCATAACCAAGTCTACACTGTTTAAAATAAGTTAAAACAAAGATTTCAAACATATAGATCAGTCAAATTACACTAATAACTAAGTTGAGACAGTTTAAAATTAGTTAAAACAGAGATTTCAAGCATTGAGACCAATCAAAGTACATTCATAACCAAGTTTTTACTGTAAAGGTGAGTTAAAACCCAGATTTCTAGCATTGACACCTGTCAAAGTACATTTAAAACCATGTTAAGACTGTATAAAGTGAGAGAAAACCCAGATTTCTAGCATTGAGACCAGTCAAAGTACATTCATAACCAAGTTTTGAGTTTTTAAAATTAAGAAAAACAGAGATTTCAAGCAATGAGACTAGTCGGAGTACAGTCATGACCAAGTTAAGACTGTTGAATATTACATAAATCAGAGATTTCTAGCATTGAGACCAGTCAATGTACATTCATAACCAAGTTTTGACTGTATAAAGTGAGTTAAAACAGAGATTTCAAGCAATGAGACCAGTCAAAGTACATTCATTACCGAGTTTTGACTGTATAAAATGAGTTAAAGCAGAGATTTCAAGCATTGAGACCAGTCAAAGTACATTCATAACCAAGTTTTGACTGTATAAAGTGAGTAAAAACCCAGATTTCTAGCCTTGAGACCTGTCAATATACATTCATAACCAAGTTTTGACTGTATAAAATGAAGAAAAAAAGAAATTTCAAGCATTAAGACCAGTCAAAGTACATTCATTACCAAGTTTAGACTGTTTTTAAATTAGTTAAAACCCAGATTTCTAGCATTGAGACCAGTCAAAGTACATTCATAACCAAGTTTACTCTGTTTAAAATAAGTGAAAACCCAGATTTCAAGCATTAAGACCAGTCAAAGCACATTCATAACCAAGTTTTGACTGTTTTTAGTGGGTTAAAACCCAGATTTCTAGCATTGAGACCTGTCAAAGTACATTCAAAACCATGTTATGACTGTATAAAGTGAGCGAAAACCCAGATTTCTAGCATTGAGACCAGTCAAAGTACATTCATAACCAAGTTTTGAGCGTTTCAAATTAAGAAAAATAGAGATTTCAAGCACTGAGACCAGTCAAAGTACATTCATGACCAAGTTTAGACTGTTTAAAATAAGATAAAACAGAGATTTCTAGCATTGAGACCTGTCAATATAAATGCATAACCAAGTTTTGACTTTATAAAGTGAGTTAAAACCCAGATTTCTAGCATTGAGACCAGTCAAAGTACATTCATAACCAAGTTTTGATTGTATAAAATGAAGAAAAAAAGAAATTTCAAGCATTAAGACCAGTCAAAGTACATTCATTACCAAGATTAGACTGTTTTTGGTTGGTTTAAACTCAGATGTCTGGCATTGAGACCAGTCAAAGATGTAAGTAACGGTTCAAATCTGACATAACTTCTTCAATTTTGGGTCTAAAGATCGGAACTCTGGTCAGTTTCATGTAAGTATTGGTTCAAATCTGACAAATTTTACTTCTTTTTGTCTTTAAAGTTCGTAATTTTGGTCAGTAAGTACATTCATTACCAAGTCTAGACTGTTTAGAATCAGTTAAAACCAAGATTTCTGTCAATAAGACCAATCATAGTACATTCAGAACCAAGTTTAGACTGTTTTGAATTAATTAAACCCAGATTTCTAGCATTGAGACCAGTCAAAGTACATTCATAACCAAGTTTGAGTGTTAAAAATTAAGAAAAACAGAGATTTCAAGCAATGAGACCAGTCAAAGTACATTCATGACCAAGTATAGACTGTTTAAAATTATATAAAACCCAGATTTCTAGTATTGAGACATGTCAATATTCATTCATTTGGTGCAAAACTGACATATTTCACTCATTTTTGGGTCTAAAGATCGTAACTCTGGACAGTTTTATGTCAGTATTGGCTCAAATCTGACAAAATTTACTTCTTTTTGTCATTAAAGTTCGTAATTTTGGTCAGTTTCATGTAAGTACTGGTGCAAATCTGACAAATTTCACTCATTTTTGGTTCTAAAGATCGTAACTCACCTGTCAATATACATTCATAACCAAGTTTCCACTGTATAAAATGAAGAAAAAAAGAAATTTCAAGCATTAAGACCAGTCAAAGTACATTCATTACCAAGTTTAGACTGTTTAAAATTAGTTAAAACCACAATTTTATGCATTGAGACCAGTCAAAGTACATTCATGACCACGTTTTGACTGTATAAAGTGAGTTAAAACAGAGATTACTAGCATTGAGACCAGTCAAAGTACATTCATCCCCAAGTTTTAAGTGTTTTAAATTAAGACAAAAAGAGATTTCAAGCAATGAGACCAGTCAAAGTAAATTAATGACCAAGTTTTGACTGTATAAAATGAAGAAAAAAAGAAATTTCAATCATTAAGACCAGTCAAAGTACATTCATGACCACGTTTTGACTGTCTAAAATTAGATAAAACCAAGATTTCAAGCATTGAGACCAGTCAAAGTACATTCATGACCACGTTTTAACTGTATAAAATGAGTTATAACAGAGATAACTAGCATTGAGAACAGTCAAAGTACATTCATCACCAAGTTTTGAATGTTTAAAATTAGGTTAAACCCAGATTTCTTGCATGAGACCAGTCAAAGTACAGTCATAGTCAAGTTAAGACTGTCTAAAATAAGTTAAAACCCAGATTTCTATCAGTGAGACCAGTCAAAGAACATATAACCAAGTTAAGACTTTTTTAAGTGTGTTAAAACCAAGAGTTCTAGCATTGAGGCCAGTCAAAATACAGTCAAAACCGAGTTTTGACTGTTTACAATGAAGAAAAACAGAAATTTCAAGCATTGAGACCAGTCAAAGTACATTCATAACCAAGTCTAGACTGTTTAGAATCAGTTAAAACCAAGATTTCTAGCAATGAGACCAGTCACAGTACATTCAGAACCAGGTTTAGACTGTATAAAATGAGAGAAATCCAAGAGTTCTAGCATTGAGACCAGTCAAAATAAAGCCATAACCAAGTTTTGAGTGTTTAAAATAATAAAAAACAGAAATTTCAAGCATTAAGACCAGTCAAAGTACATTCATAACCAAGTCAAGACTGTTTAGAATCAGTTAAAACCAAGATTTCTAGCAATGAGACCAGTCACAGTACATTCAGAACCAGGTTTAGACTGTATAAAATGAGAGAAATCCAAGAGTTCTAGCATTGAGACCAGTCAAAATACAGTCATAACCAAGTTTTGACTGTATAAAATGAGTTAAAACCCAGATTTCTAGCATTGACACCTGTCAAAGTACATTCATAACCAAGTTTTGACTGTATAAAGTGAGTTTTTTGGGTCTAAAGATCGTAACTCTGGACAGTTATATGTAAGTATTGGTTCAAAACTGACATATTTTACTTCTTTTATTCTTTATAGTTCTTAATTCTGGTCAGTTTCATGTAAGTAACGGTTCAAAACTGACATATTTTACTCTCTTTTGGTTCTCAAGATCGTAACTCTGGTCAGTTTTATGTCAATATTGGTTCAAAACTGACAAAGGAATTAATTAAACCCAGATCTCTAGCATTGAGACCAGTCACAGTACATTCATAACCAAGTTTAGACTGTTTTGAATTAATTAAACCCAGATTTCTAGCATTGAGACCAGTCAAAGTACATTCATTACCAAGTCTAGACTGTTTAGAATCAGTTAAAACCAAGATTTCTATCAATGAGACTAATCATAGTACATTCAGAACCAAGTTTAGACTGTTTTGAATTAATAAAACCCAGATTTCTAGCATTGAGACCAGTCAAAAAACAGTCATAACCAAGGTTAAGACTGTTTAAAATGAAGAAAAAAAGAAATTTCTAGCATTGAGACCAGTCAAAGTACATTCATAACCAAGTTTAGACTGTTTAAAATAAGTTAAAACCCAGATTTCTGGGATTGAGTCCAGTCAAAGTACATTCATGACCAAGTGAAGACTGTTTTTAGTGGGTTAAAACCAAGATTTCTCGCATTGAGACCAGTCAAAGTACATTCATAACCAAGTTTTCACTGTATAAAATAGGTTAAAACCCAGATTTCTAGTAATGAGACCAGTCAAACTATTTTCAAAACCAAGTATAGACAATATGAAAGTAGTTAAATCCCAGATTTCTGGCATTGAGACCAGTCAAAGTACATTCAAACCAAGTTTGACTTTAGTAAGTGAGTGAAAACCAAGAATCCAAGCATTGAGAGCAGTCAAAGTACATTCATTACCAAGTTTTGACTGTATAAAATAGGTTAATACCCAGATGTCTAGGATTGAGTCCAGTCAAAGTACATTCAAAACCAAGTTTTGACTGTTTAAAATTAGTAAAAACCCAGATTTCTAGCATTGAGACCAGTCAAAGTACATTCATGACCAAGTTTAGACTATTCAAAATTTGTAAAACCCAGATTTCAAGCATTGAGACCAGTAAAAGTACATTCATAACCATGTTTAGACTGTATAAATTGAGAGAAAACCCAGATTTCTAGCATTGAGACCAGTCAAAGTACCGTCAAAACCAAGTTTTTTACTGTATAAAATGAAGAAAAACAGAAATTTCTAGCATTAAGACCAGTCAAAGTACATTCATGACCAAGTTTAGACTGTTTAAATTTTGTAAAAACCCAGATTTCTAGTATTGAGACCTTTCAATATACATTCATAACCAAGTTTAGACTGATTAAAATAAGTTAAAACCCAGATTTCTAGCATTGAGACCAGTCAAGTACATTCATAACCAAGTTAAGACTTTTTTTCAGTGGGTTTAAACCAAGATTTCAAGCAATGAGACCTGTCAAATTACATTCATAACCATGTTTTGACTGTTTAAAATAAGTCAAAACCCAGATTTCTAGCATTGAGACCAGTCAAAGTACCGTCATAACCAAGTTTTTTACTGTATAAAATGAAGAAAAACAGAAATTT
This sequence comes from Thalassoma bifasciatum, assembly GCA_008086565.1. NCBI lineage: Eukaryota > Metazoa > Chordata > Actinopteri > Labriformes > Labridae > Thalassoma > Thalassoma bifasciatum. The sequence goes on along the minus strand of RPOG01003664.1, from coordinate 46,427 downwards.
CTAGCATTAAGACCAGTCAAAGTATATTAATAACCAAGTTTAGACTGTTTAAAATTAGTAAAAACCCAGATGTCTACCATTGAGACCAGTCAAAGTTCATTCATAACCACGTTTGACTGTAGAAAATTAGTTAAAACCCAGATTTCAAGCATTAAGACATGTCAAAGTACATTCATAACCAAGTTTTGACTGTTCAAAAGGAGTTAAAATCCAGATTTCTAGCATTNGAATTAATTAAACCCAGATCTCTAGCATTGAGACCAGTCACAGTACATTCATAACCAAGTTTAGACTGTTTTGAATTAATTAAACCCAGATTTCTAGCATTGAGACCAGTCAAAGTACATTCATTACCAAGTCTAGACTGTTTAGAATCAGTTAAAACCAAGATTTCTATCAATGAGACCAATCATAGTACATTCAGAACCAAGTTTAGACTGTTTTGAATTAATAAAACCCAGATTTCTAGCATTGAGACCAGTCAAAAAACAGTCATAACCAAGGTTAAGACTGTTTAAAATGAAGAAAAAAAGAAATTTCTAGCATTAAGACCAGTCAAAGTACATTCATAACCAAGTTTAGACTGTTTAAAATAAGTTAAAACCCAGATTTCTGGGATTGAGTCCAGTCAAAGTACATTCATGACCAAGTGAAGACTGTTTTTAGTGGGTTAAAACCAAGATTTCTCGCATTGAGACCAGTCAAAGTACATTCATAACCAAGTTTTCACTGTATAAAATAGGTTAAAACCCAGATTTCTAGTAATGAGACCAGTCAAACTATTTTCAAAACCAAGTATAGACAATATGAAAGTAGTTAAATCCCAGATTTCTGGCATTGAGACCAGTCAAAGTACATTCAAACCAAGTTTGACTTTAGTAAGTGAGTGAAAACCAAGAATCCAAGCATTGAGAGCAGTCAAAGTACATTCATTACCAGGTTTTGACTGTATAAAATAGGTTAATACCCAGATGTCTAGGATTATGTCCAGTCAAAGTACATTCAAAACCAAGTTTTGACTGTTTAAAATTAGTAAAAACCCAGATTTCTAGCATTGAGACCAGTCAAAGTACATTCATGACCAAGTTTAGACTATTCAAAATTTGTAAAACCCAGATTTCAAGCATTGAGACCAGTCAAAGTACATTCATGACCAAGTTTAGACTGTTTAAAATAAGTTAAAACCCAGATTTCTAGCATGAGACCAGTCAAAGTACAGTCATGGCCAAGTTAGTACTATTTAAAATAAGTCAAAACCCAGATTTCTAGCATTGAGACCAGTCAAAGTACCGTCATAACCAAGTTTTTTACTGTATAAAATGAAGAAAAACAGAAATTTCTAGCATTAAGACCAGTCAAAGTACATTCATGACCAAGTTTAGACTGTTCAAATTTTGTAAAAACCCAGATTTCTAGTATTGAGACCTTTCAATATACATTCATAACCAAGTTTAGACTGTTTAAAATCAAAAAAAAAAAAATTTCAAGCATTAAGACCAGTCAAAGTTCATTCATCACCAAGTTTTGACTGTATAAAATGAAGAAAAACCCAGATTTCTAGCATTGAGATCAGTCAAATTACAGTCATAACCAAGTTTAGACTGTTTAAAATTAGTAAAAACCCAGATGTCTACCATTGAGACCAGTCAAAGTTCATTCATAACCACGTTTGACTGTAGACAATTAGTTAAAACCCAGATTTCAAGCATTAAGACATGTCAAAGTACATTCATAACCAAGTTTTGACTGTTCAAAAGGAGTTAAAATCCAGATTTCTAGCATTAAGACCAGTCAAAGAACAGTCATAACCAGGTGAAGACTGTTTTTAGTGGGTTAAAACCAAGATTTCTAGCATTGAGACAAGTCAAAGTAAATTCAGAACCAAGTTTGACTGTAAAACATGAAGAAAAAAAGAAATTTCAAGCATTAAGACCAAAGTAAATTCATAACCAAGTTTAGACTGTTTAAAATTAGTAAAACCAAGATTTCAAGCATTGAGACCAGTCAAAGTACATTCATAACCAAGTTTTGACTGTTCAAAAGGAGTTAAAATCCAGATTTCTAGCATTAAGACCAGTCAAAGAACAGTCATAACCAGGTGAAGACTGTTTTTAGTGGGTTAAAACCAAGATTTCTAGCATTGAGACAAGTCAAAGTAAATTCAGAACCAAGTTTGACTGTAAAACATGAAGAAAAAAAGAAATTTCAAGCATTAAGACCAAAGTAAATTCATAACCAAGTTTAGACTGTTTAAAATTAGTAAAACCAAGATTTCAAGCATTGAGACCAGTCAAAGTACATTCATAACCAAGTTTTGACTGTATAAAATGAAGAAAAACCCAGATTTCTAGCAATGAGACAAGTCAAAGTAAATTCAGAACCAAGTTTGACTGTAAAACATGAAGAAAAAAAGAAATTTCAAGCATTGAGACCAGTCAAAGTACATTCATGACCAAGTTTAGACTGTAAAAATTAGTTAAAACCCAGATTTCTAGCCTTGAGACCAGTCATAGTGCATTCATAACCAAGTTAATACTGTTTTTGGTGGGTTTAAACCCCCGATGTCTGGCATTGAGACCAGTCAAAGTACATTCATTGCCAAGTTTCGACTGTATTATAGAAGTTAAAACCCAGATTTCTATCATTGAGACCACTCAAAGTACATTCATAACCATGTTTACACTGTTTAAAATTAGTAAAAACCAAGATTTCTAGCAATAAGACCAGTCAAAGTACATTTATAAACAAGTTTAGACTGTTTAAAATTAAGAAAAACAGAAATTTCAAGCATTAAGACCAGTCAAAATACATTCATGACCAAGTTTAGACTGTTTTAAATTAGTTAAAACCCAGATTTCTAGCATTGAGACCAGTCAAAGTACATTCATAACCAAGTTTTGACTGTATAAAGTGAGTTAAAACCCAGATTTCTATCATTAAGAGCAGTAAAAGTACATTCATAACCAAGTTTTGACTGTTCAAAATTAGTAAAAACCCAGATTTCTAGCATTGAGACCAGTCAAAATAAAGCCATAACCAAGTTTTGAGTGTTTAAAATAATAAAAAACAGAAATTTCAAGCATTAAGACCAGTCAAAGTACATTCATAACCAAGTTAAGACTGTTAAAAGTGAGAGAAACCCAGATTTCTAGCATTGAGACCTGTCAATATACATTCATGACCAAGTTTAGACAGTTTAAAATTTGTAAAAACCCAGATTTCAAGCATTGAGACCAGTCAAAGTACATTCAAAACCAAGTTTAGACTGTTTTTGGTGGGTTTAAACCCAGATGTCTGGCATTGAGACCAGTTAAAGAACATTAATGAACAAGTTGAGACTGTATAAAAGAAGTTAAAACCCAGATTTCTAGCATTGAGACCAGTCAAAGTACCGTCATAACCAAGTTTTGACTGTATAAAATGAAGAAAAACAGAAATTTCTAGCATTAAGACCAGTCAAAGTATATTAATAACCAAGTTTAGACTGTTTAAAATTTGTAAAAACCCAGATGTCTACCATTGAGACCAGTCAAAGTTCATTCATAACCAAGTTTGACTGTAGAAAATTAGTTAAAACCCAGATTTCAAGCATAAAGACATGTCAAAGTACATTCATAACCAAGTTTTGACTGTTCAAAAGGAGTTAAAATCCAGATTTCTAGCATTGAGACCAGTCAAAGAACAGTCATAACCAGGTGAAGACTGTTTTTAGTGGGTTAAACCAAGATTTCTAGCATTGAGACAAGTCAAAGTAAATTCAGAACCAAGTTTGACTGAAAAACATGAAGAAAAAAAGAAATTTCAAGCATTAAGACCAGTCAAAGTACATTCATAACCAAGTTTAGACTGTTTAAAATTAGTAAAACCAAGATTTCAAGCATTGAGACCAGTCAAAGTACATTCATAACCAAGTTTTGACTGTATAAAATGAAGAAAAACACAGATTTCTAGCAATGAGACGAGTCAAAGTAAATTCAGAACCAAGTTTGACTGTAAAACATGAAGAAAAAAAGAAATTTCAAGCATTAAGACCAGTCAAAGTACATTCATAACCAAGTTTAGACTGTTTTAAATTAGTAAAACCAAGATTTCAAGCATCGAGACCAGTCAAAGTACATTCATAACCAAGTTTTGACTGTTTAAAATTAGTAAAAACCCAGATTTCTAGCATTGAGACCAGTCAAAATAAAGCCATAACCAAGTTTGAGTGTTTAAAATAATAAAAAACAGAAATTTCAAGCATTAAGACCAGTCAAAGTACATTCATGACCAAGTTTAGACTGTTTAAAATTTGTAAAAACCCAGATTTCTAGCATTGAGACCTGTCAATATACATTCATAACCAAGTTTAGACTGTTTAAAATAAAAAAAAAAAAAATTTCAAGCATTAAGACCAGTCAAAGTACATTCATAACCAAGTTTTGACTGTTTAAAATTGTAAAAACCCAGATGTCTACCATTGAGACCAGTCAAAGTTCATTCATAACCACGTTTGACTGTAGAAAATTAGTTAAAACCCAGATTTCAAGCATTAAGACATGTCAAAGTACATTCATAACCAAGTTTTGACTGTTCAAAAGGAGTTAAAATCCAGATTTCTAGCATTAAGACCAGTCAAAGAACAGTCATAACCAGGTGAAGACTGTTTTTAGTGGGTTAAAACCAAGATTTCTAGCATTGAGACAAGTCAAAGTAAATTCAGAACCAAGTTTGACTGTAAAACATGAAGAAAAAAAGAAATTTCAAGCATTAAGACCAGTCAAAGTAAATTCATAACCAAGTTTAGACTGTTTAAAATTAGTAAAACCAAGATTTCAAGCATTGAGACCAGTCAAAGTGCATTCATAACCAAGTTTTGACTGTATAAAATGAAGAAAAACCCAGATTTCTAGCAATGAGACAAGTCAAAGTAAATTCAGAACCAAGTTTGACTGTAAAACATGAAGAAAAAAAGAAATTTCAAGCATTGAGACCAGTCAAAGTACATTCATGACCAAGTTTAGACTGTTTTAAATTAGTTAAAACCCAGATTTCTAGCCTTGAGACCAGTCATAGTGCATTCATAACCAAGTTAATACTGTTTTTGGTGGGTTTAAACCCCCGATGTCTGGCATTGAGACCAGTCAAAGTACATTCATTGCCAAGTTTCGACTGTATTATAGAAGTTAAAACCCAGATTTCTATCATTGAGACCACTCAAAGTACATTCACAACCATGTTTACACTGTTTAAAATTAGTAAAAACCAAGATTTCTAGCAATAAGACCAGTCAAAGTACATTTATAAACAAGTTTAGACTGTTTAAAATTAAGAAAAACAGAAATTTCAAGCATTAAGACCAGTCAAAATACATTCATGACCAAGTTTAGACTGTTTTAAATTAGTTAAAACCCAGATTTCTAGCATTGAGACCAGTCAAAGTACATTCATAACCAAGTTTTGACTGTATAAAGTGAGTTAAAACCCAGATTTCTATCATTAAGAGCAGTAAAAGTACATTCATAAACAAGTTTGGACTGTTCAAAATTAGTTAAAACCCAGATTTCTAGCATTGAGACCAATCAAAATAAAGCCATAACCAAGTTTTGAGTGTTTAAAATAATAAAAAACAGAAATTTCAAGCATTAAGACCAGTCAAAGTACATTCATCACCAAGTTAAGACTGTTCAAAATTAGCAAAAACCCAGATTTCTAGCATTGAGACCAGTCAAAATAATGCCATAACCAAGTTTTGAGTGTTTAAAATAATAAAAAACAGAAATTTCAAGCATTAAGACCAGTCAAAGTACATTCATAACCAAGTTAAGACTGTTAAAAGTGAGAGAAACCCAGATTTCTAGCATTGAGACCTGTCAATATACATTCATGACCAAGTTTAGACTGTTTAAAATTTGTAAAAACCCAGATTTCAAGCATTGAGACCAGTCAAAGTACATTAATCACCATGTTTGGACTGTTAAAAGTGAGAGAAACCCAGATTTCTAGCATTGAGACCTGTCAATTTACATTCATAACCAAGTTTAGACTGTTTAAAATTTGTAAAAACCCAGATTTCAAGCATTGAGACCAGTCAAAGTACATTCATCACCATGTTTAGACTGTTAAAAGTGAGAGAAACCCAGACTTCTAGCATTGAGACCTGTCAATATACATTCATAACCAAGTTTAGACTCTTCAAAATTTAAAAAAAAAAAAAAATTCAAGCATTAAGACCAGTCAATGTACATTCATAACCAAGTTTTGACCGTTTAAAATTAGTTAAAACCAAGATTTCTAGCATTGAGACCAGTCAAGTACATTCATAAACAAGTTAAGACATTTTTTCAGTGGGTTTAAACCAAGATTTCAAGCAATGAGACCAGTCAAAGTACATTCAAAACCAAGTTTAGACTGTTTTTGGTGGGTTTAAACCCAGATGTCTGGCATTCAGACCAGTCAAAGTACATTCATTGCCAAGTAAAGACTGTATTAAAGACGTTAAAACCCAGATTTCTAACATTGAGACCAGTCAAAGTACAGTCATGGCCAAGTTAATACTATTTAAAATAAGTTAAAACCCAGATTTCTAGCATTGAGACCAGTCAAAGTACCGTCATTACCAAGTTTTGACTCTATAAAATGAAGAAAAACAGAAATTTCAAGCATTAAGACCAGTCAAAGTATATTAATAACCAAGTTTTGACTGTTTAAAGCTGGTTAAAACCCAGATTTCTATCATTGAGACCAATCAAAGTACATTCATAACCAAGTCTAGACTGTTTAAAATTAGTAAAAACCCAGATGTCTAGCATTGAGACAAGTCAAAGTAAATTCATAACCAAGTTTGACTGTAGAAAATTAGTTAAAACCCAGATTTCAAGCATAAAGACCAGTCAAAGTACATTCATAACCAAGTTTTGACTGTTCAATATGAGTTAAAACCCAGATTTTTAGCATTGAGACCAGTCAAAGTACATTCATAACCAAGTTTTAACTGTATAAAATAGGTTAAATCACAGATTTCTAGCATTGAGACATGTCAAAGTACATTCAAAACCAAGTATGACTGTAGAAAGTGAGAGAAAACCCAGATTTCTAGCATTGAGACCAATCAAAATACAGTCATTACCAAGTTTGGACTGTTTAAAATGAAGAAAAACAGAGATTTCAAGCAATGAGACCAGTCAAAGTACATTCATGACCAAGTTTAGACTGTTTTAAATTAGTTAAAACCCAGATTTCTAGCAATGAGACCAGTCAAAGTACATTCAGAAGCAAGTTTAGATTGTT
>RPOG01003664.1:0-37018 GCA_008086565.1 Thalassoma bifasciatum | reverse complement strand
AAGACCAGTCAAAGTATATTAATAACCAAGTTTTGACTGTTTAAAGCTGGTTAAAACCCAGATTTCTATCATTGAGACCAATCAAAGTACATTCATAACCAAGTCTAGACTGTTTAAAATTAGTAAAAACCCAGATGTCTAGCATTGAGACAAGTCAAAGTAAATTCATAACCAAGTTTGACTGTAGAAAATTAGTTAAAACCCAGATTTCAAGCATAAAGACCAGTCAAAGTACATTCATAACCAAGTTTTGACTGTTCAATATGAGTTAAAACCCAGATTTTTAGCATTGAGACCAGTCAAAGTACATTCATAACCAAGTTTTAACTGTATAAAATAGGTTAAATCACAGATTTCTAGCATTGAGACATGTCAAAGTACATTCAAAACCAAGTATGACTGTAGAAAGTGAGAGAAAACCCAGATTTCTAGCATTGAGACCAATCAAAATACAGTCATTACCAAGTTTGGACTGTTTAAAATGAAGAAAAACAGAGATTTCAAGCAATGAGACCAGTCAAAGTACATTCATGACCAAGTTTAGACTGTTTTAAATTAGTTAAAACCCAGATTTCTAGCAATGAGACCAGTCAAAGTACATTCAGAAGCAAGTTTAGATTGTTCAGAATGAGTTAAAACCCAGCTTTCAAGCATTGAGACCAGTCAAAGTACATTCAAAACCAAGTATGACTGTAGAAAGTGAGAGAAAACCCAGATATCTAGCATTGAGACCAATCAAAATACAGTCATTACCAAGTTTGGACTGTTTAAAATGAAGAAAAACAGAGATTTCAAGCAATGAGACCAGTCAAAGTACATTCATGACCAAGTTTAGACTGTTTAAAATAAGTTAAAACCCAGATTTCTAGCATGAGACCAGTCAAAGTACAGTCATGGCCAAGTTAGTACTATTTAAAATAAGTCAAAACCCAGATTTCTAGCATTGAGACCAGTCAAAGTACCGTCATAACCAAGTTTTTTACTGTATAAAATGAAGAAAAACAGAAATTTCTAGCATTAAGACCAGTCAAAGTATATTAATAACCAAGTTTAGACTGTTTAAAATTAGTAAAAACCCAGATGTCTACCATTGAGACCAGTCAAAGTTCATTCATAACCACGTTTGACTGTAGAAAATTAGTTAAAACCCAGATTTCAAGCATTAAGACATGTCAAAGTACATTCATAACCAAGTTTTGACTGTTCAAAAGGAGTTAAAATCCAGATTTCTAGCATTAAGACCAGTCAAAGAACAGTCATAACCAGGTGAAGACTGTTTTTAGTGGGTTAAAACTAAGATTTCTAGCATTGAGACAAGTCAAAGTAAATTCAGAACCAAGTTTGACTGTAAAACATGAAGAAAAAAAGAAATTTCAAGCATTAAGACCAGTCAAAGTAAATTCATAACCAAGTTTAGACTGTTTAAAATTAGTAAAACCAAGATTTCAAGCATTGAGACCAGTCAAAGTACATTCATAACCAAGTTTTGACTGTATAAAATGAAGAAAAACCCAGATTTCTAGCAATGAGACAAGTCAAAGTAAATTCAGAACCAAGTTTGACTGTAAAACATGAAGAAAAAAAGAAATTTCAAGCATTGAGACCAGTCAAAGTACATTCATGACCAAGTTTAGACTGTTTTAAATTAGTTAAAACCCAGATTTCTAGCAATGAGACCAGTCAAAGTACATTCAGAAGCAAGTTTAGATTGTTCAGAATTAGTTAAACCCATATTTCTAGCATAAATACCAGTCAAAGTACATTCATAACCAAGTTTTGACTGTTTAAAATTAAAAAAAAAAGAGATTTCAAGCATTGAGACCAGTCAAAGTACATTCATAACCAAGTTTAGACTGTTTAAAATTAGTTAAAACCCAGATTTCTAGCAATGAGACCAGTCAAAGTATATTCATAACCAAGTTTGACTGTAAAAAATGAAGAAAAAAAGAAATTTCAAGCATTAAGACCAGTCAAAGTACATTCGTAACCAAGTTTTGACTGTTTAAAATTAGTTAAAACCAAGATTTTAAGCATTGAGACCAGTCAAAGTACATTCATAACCAAGTTTTGACTGTTTAAAATTAGTTAAAACCAAGATTTCAAGCATTGAGACCAGTCAAAGTACATTCATAACCAAGTCTAGACTGTTTAAAATTAAGAAAAAAAGAGATTTCAAGCATTGAGACCAGTCAAAGTACATTCATAACCAAGTTTAGACTGTTTAAAATTAGTTAAAACCCAGATTTCTAGCATTAAGACCAGTCAAAGTACATTCATAACCAAGTTTTGACTGTTTAAAATTAGTAAAACAAAGATTTCAAGCATTGAGACCACTCAAAGTACATTCATGACCAAGTTTAGACTGTAAAAATTAGTTAAAACCCAGATTTCTAGCCTTGAGACCAGTCAAAGTGCATTCATAACCAAGTTTACACTGTTTTTGGTGGGTTTAAACCCCCGATGTCTGGCATTGAGACCAGTCAAAGTACATTCATTGCCAAGTTTCGACTGTATGATAGAAGTTAAAACCCAGATTTCTATCATTGAGACCACTCAAAGTACATTCATAACCAAGTTTACACTGTTTAAAATTAGTAAAAACCCAGATTTCTAGCATTGAGACCAGTCAAAATAAAGCCATAACCAAGTTTTGAGTGTTTAAAATAATAAAAAACAGAAATTTCAAGCATTAAGACCAGTCAAAGTACATTCATAACCAAGTTAAGACTGTATAATATGGGTTAAAACCCAGATTTCTAGCATTGAGACCAGTCAAAGTACATTCATGACCAAGTTTAGACTATTTAAAATTTGTAAAAACCCAGATTTCAAGCATTGAGACCAGTCAAAGTACATTCATAACCATGTTTAGACTGTATAAATTGAGAGAAAACCCAGATTTCTAGCATTGAGACCAGTCAAAATAAAGCCATAACCAAGTTTTGAGTGTTTAAAATAATAAAAAACAGAAATTTCAAGCATTAAGACCAGTCAAAGTACATTCATAACCAAGTTAAGACTGTATAATATGGGTTAAAACCCAGATTTCTAGCATTGAGACCAGTCAAAGTACATTCATGACCAAGTTTAGACTATTTAAAATTTGTAAAAACCCAGATTTCAAGCATTGAGACCAGTCAAAGTACATTCATGACCATGTTTAGACTGTATAAATTGAGAGAAAACCCAGATTTCTAGCATTGAGACCAGTCAAAGTACATTCATGACCAAGTTTAGACTGTTTAAAATTAGTTAAAACCCAGATTTCTAGCAATGAGACCAGTCAAAGTATATTCATAACCAAGTTTGACTGTAAAAAATGAAGAAAAAAAGAGATTTCAAGCATTGAGACCAGTCAAAGTACATTCATAACCAAGGTTTGACTGTTTAAAATTAGTTAAAACCAAGATTTCAAGCATTGAGACCAGTCAAAGTACATTCATAACCAAGTTTTGACTGTTTAAAATTAGTTAAAACCAAGATTTCAAGCATTGAGACCAGTCAAAGTACATTCATAACCAAGTTTAGACTGTTTAAAATTAAGAAAAAAAGAGATTTCAAGCATTGAGACCAGTCAAAGTACATTCATAACCAAGTTTAGACTGTTTAAAATAAGTTAAAACCCAGATGTCTGGCATTCAGACCAGTCAAAGTACATTCATAACCAAGTTTAGAGTGTTTAAAATTAGTAAAACCAAGATTTCAAGCATTGAGACCAGTCAAAGTACATTCATGACCAAGTTTAGACTGTAAAAATTAGTTAAAACCCAGATTTCTAGCCTTGAGACCAGTCAAAGTGCATTCATAACCAAGTTTACACTGTTTTTGGTGGGTTTAAACCCCCGATGTCTGGCATTGAGACCAGTCAAAGTACATTCATTGCCAAGTTTCGACTGTATGATAGAAGTTAAAACCCAGATTTCTATCATTGAGACCACTCAAAGTACATTCATAACCAAGTTTACACTGTTTAAAATTAGTAAAAACCCAGATTTCTAGCATTGAGACCAGTCAAAGTACATTCATGACCAAGTTTAGACTGTAAAAATTAGTTAAAACCCAGATTTCTAGCCTTGAGACCAGTCAAAGTGCATTCATAACCAAGTTTACACTGTTTTTGGTGGGTTTAAACCCCCGATGTCTGGCATTGAGACCAGTCAAAGTACATTCATTGCCAAGTTTCGACTGTATGATAGAAGTTAAAACCCAGATTTCTATCATTGAGACCACTCAAAGTACATTCATAACCAAGTTTACACTGTTTAAAATTAGTAAAAACCCAGATTTCTAGCATTGAGACCAGTCAAAGTACAGTCATGGCCAAGTTTGTACTATTTAAAATAAGTTAAAAACCAGATTTCTAGCATTGAGACCAGTCAAAGTACCGTCATAACCAAGTTTTGACTGTATAAAATGAAGAAAAACAGAAATTTCAAGTATAAAGACCAGTCAAAGTACATTCATTACCAAGTTTTGACTGTTTAAAATTAGTTAAAACCAAGATTTCAAGCATTGAGACCAGTCAAAGAACGTCATAACCAAGTTTTGACTGTTTAAAATTAGTTAAAACCCAGATTTCTAGCAATGAGACCAGTCAAAGTATATTCATAACCAAGTTTGACTGTAAAAAATGAAGAAAAAAAGAAATTTCAAGCATTAAGACCAGTCAAAGTACATTCATAACCAAGTTTTGACTGTGTAAAATTAGTTAAAACCAAGATTTCATGCATTGAGAGCAGTCAAAGTACATTCATTACCAAGTTTTGACTGTTTAAAATTAGTTAAAACCAAGAATTCAAGCATTGAGACCAGTCGAAGTACATTCATGACCAAGTTTAGACTGTAAAAATTAGTTAAAACCCAGATTTCTAGCCTTGAGACCAGTCAAAGTGCATTCATAACCAAGTTTACACTGTTTTTGGTGGGTTTAAACCCCCGATGTCTGGCATTGAGACCAGTCAAAGTACATTCATTGCCAAGTTTCGACTGTTTAATAGAAGTTAAAACCCAGATTTCTATCATTGAGACGACTCAAAGTACATTCATAACCAAGTTTACACTGTTTAAAATTAGTAAAAACCCAGATTTCTAGCATTGAGACCAGTCAAAATAAAGCCATAACCAAGTTTTGAGTGTTTAAAATAATAAAAAACAGAAATTTCAAGCATTAAGACCACTCAAAGTACATTCATAACCAAGTTAAGACTGTATAATATGGGTTAAAACCCAGATTTCTAGCATTGAGACCAGTCAAAGTACATTCATGACCAAGTTTAGACTGTAAAAATTAGTTAAAACCCAGATTTCTAGCCTTGAGACCAGTCAAAGTGCATTCATAACCAAGTTTACACTGTTTTTGGTGGGTTTAAACCCCCGATGTCTGGCATTGAGACCAGTCAAAGTACATTCATTGCCAAGTTTCGACTGTAATTATCTTCAATTTTGGGTCTAAAGATAGTAACTCTGCTGAGTTTCATGTAAGTATTGGTTCAAATGTGACAAATTTTAATCATTTTTGGGTCTAAAGATCGTAACTCTGGTCAGTTTTATTTCGGTATTGGTTCAAAACTCACAAATTTTATTATTTTTTGTCTTTAAAGTTCGTAATTCTGGTGAGTTTCATGTAAGATAACCAAGTTAAGACTGTATAATATGGGTTAAAACCCAGATTTCTAGCATTGAGACCAGTCAAAGTACATTCATGACCAAGTTTAGACTATTTAAAATTTGTAAAAACCCAGATTTCAAGCATTGAGACCAGTCAAAGTACATTCATAACCATGTTTAGACTGTATAAATTGAGAGAAAACCCAGATTTCTAGCATTGAGACCAGTCAAAGTACATTCATAACCAAGTTAAGACTGTATAATATGGGTTAAAACCCAGATTTCTAGCATTGAGACCAGTCAAAGTACATTCATGACCAAGTTTAGACTATTTAAAATTTGTAAAAACCCAGATTTCAAGCATTGAGACCAGTCAAAGTACATTCATAACCATGTTTAGACTGTATAAATTGAGAGAAAACCCAGATTTCTAGCATTGAGACCAGTCAAAGTACATTCATCACCATGTTTAGACTGTTTAAAATTTGTAAAAACCTGGATTTCTAGCATTGAGACCTGTCAATATACATTCATAACCAAGTTTAGACTGTTTGAAATCAAAAAAAAAAAATTTCAAGCATTAAGACCAGTCAAGGTACATTCATAACCAAGTTTTGACTGTTCAAAATTAGTTAAAACCCAGATTTCTAGCATTGAGACCAGTCAAGTACATTCATAACCAAGTTAAGACATTTTTTCAGTGGGTTTAAACCAAGATTTCAAGCAATGAGACCTGTGAAATTACATTCATAACCAAGTTTTGACTGTTTAAAATTAGTTAAAACCCAGATTTCTGGCATTGAGACCAGTCAAAGTAAATTCATAACCAAGTTTAGACTGTTTAAAATTAGTTAAAACCCAGATGTCTGGCATTGAGACCAGTTAAAGTACATTAATGAACAAGTTGAGACTGTATAAAAGAAGCTAAAACCCAGATTTCTAACATTGAGACCAGTCAAAGTACATTCATAACCAAGTTTTGACTGTTTAAAATAAGTTAAAACCCAGATTTCTAGCATGAGACCAGTCAAAGTACAGTCATGGCCAAGTTTGTACTATTTAAAATAAGTTAAAACCCAGATTTCTAGCATTGAGACCAGTCAAAGTACCGTCATTACCAAGTTTTGACTGTATAAAATGAAGAAAAACAGAAATTTCAAGCATTAAGACCAGTCAAAGTATATTAATAACTAAGTTTAGACTTTTTAAAATTAGTAAAAACCCAGATGTCTACCATTGAGACCAGTCAAAGTTCATTCATAACCAAGTTTGACTGTTTAAAATTAGTTAAAACCCAGATTTCAAGCATTAAGACATGTCAAAGTACATTCATAACCAAGTTTTGACTGTTCAAAAGGAGTTAAAATCCAGATTTCTAGCATTGAGACCAGGCAGAGAACAGTCATAACCAGGTGAAGACTGTTTTTCGTGGGTTAAAACCAAGATTTCTAGCATTGAGACCAGTCAAAGTACATTCATAACCAAGTTTTGACTGTATAAAATGAAGAAAAACCCAGATTTCTAGCAATGAGACAAGTCAAAGTAAATTCAGAACCAAGTTTGACTGTAAAACATGAAGAAAAAAGAAATTTCAAGCATTAAGACCAGTCAAAGTACATTCATAACCAAGTTGAGACTGTTTAAATTTAGTAAAACCAAGATTTCAAGCATTGAGACCAGTCAAAGTACATTCATGACCAAGTTTAGACTGTAAAAATTAGTTAAAAGCCAGGTTTCTAGCCTTGAGACCAGTCAAAGTGCATTCATAACCAAGTTTACACTGTTTTTGGTGGGTTCAAACCCCCGATGTCTGGCATTGAGACCAGTCAAAGTGCATTCATTGCCAAGTTTCGACTGTATTATAGAAGTTAAAACCCAGATTTCTATCATTGAGACCACTCAAAATACATTCATAACCAAGTTTACACTGTTTAAAATTAGTAAAAACCAAGATTTCTAGCAATAAGACCAGTCAAAGTACATTTATAAACAAGTTAAGACTGTTTAAAATTAAGAAAAACAGAAATTTCAAGCATTAAGACCAGTCAAAATACATTCATGACGAAGTTTAGACTGTTTTAAATTAGTTAAAACCCAGATTTCTAGCATTGAGACCAGTCAAAGTACATCCATAACCAAGGTTTGACTGTATAAAGTGAGTTAAAACCCAGATTTCTAGCATTGAGACCAGTCAAAATAAAGCCATAACCAAGTTTTGAGTGTTTAAAATAATAAAAAACAGAAATTTCAAGCATTAAGACCAGTCAAAGTACATTCATAACCAAGTTAAGACTGTTAAAAGTGAGAGAAACCCAGATTTCTAGCATTGAGACCTGTCAATATACATTCATGACCAAGTTTAGACTGTTTAAAATTTGTAAAAACCCAGATTTCAAGCATTGAGACCAGTCAAAGTACAGTCATCACCATGTTTAGACTGTTAAAAGTGAGAGAAACCCAGATTTCGAGCATTGAGACCTGTCAATATACATTCATAACCAAGTTTTGACTCTTTAAAATTAAAAAAAAAAAAAAAATTCAAGCATTAAGACCAGTCAATGATGTAAGTATTGGTTCAAAACTGACAAATTTTAATCAATTTTGGTTCTAAAGATCGTAACTCTGGTCAGTTCATGTAAGTATTGGTTCAATTCTGTAAAAAAGTCACCCAAATTTGGTTCTAAAGTTCGTAACTCTGGTCAGTTTAATGTAAGTATTGGTGCAAATCTGACAAATTTTAATCAATTTTAGGTCTAAAGAAGCATTGAGACCAATCAAAGTACTTTCATAACCAAGTCTAGACTGTTTAAAATTAGTAAAAACCCAGATGTCTAGCATTGAGACCAGTCAAAGTACATTCATAACCAAGTTTGACTGTAGAAAATTAGTTAAAACCCAGATTTCAAGCATAAAGAACAGTCAAAGTACATTCATAACCAAGTTTTGACTGTTCAATATGAGTTAAAACCCAGATTTCTAGCATTGAGACCAGTCAAAGTAAATTCATAACGAAGTTTTAACTGTATAAAATAGGTTAAATCCCAGATTTCTAGCATTGAGACCAGTCAAAGTACATTCAAAACCAAGTATGACTGTAGAAAGTGAGAGAAAACCCAGATTTCTAGCATTGAGACCAATCAAAATACAGTCATTACCAAGTTTNTTAAAACCCAGATTTCTAGTCTTGAGACCAGTCATAGTACATTCATAACCAAGTTTACACTGTTTTTGGTGGGTTTAAACCCCCGATGTCTGGCATTGAGACCAGTCAAAGTACATTCATTGCCAGGTTTCGACTGTATTATAGAAGTTAAAACCCAGATTTCTATCATTGAGACCACTCAAAGTACATTCAGAACCAAGTTTAGACTGTTTAAAATGAAGAAAAACAGAAATTTCAAGCATTAAGACAAGTCAAAATACATTCATGACCAAGTTTTGAGTGTTTTAAATTAGTTAAAACCCAGATTTCTAGCATTGAGACCAGTCAAAGTACATTCATAACCAAGTTTTGACTGTATAAAGTGAGTTAAAACCCAGATTTCTATCATTAAGACCAGTCAAAGTACATTCATAACCAAGTTTTGACTGTTCAAAATGAGTTAAAACCCAGATTTCAAGCATTGAGACCAGTCAAAGTACATTCATAACCATGTTTAGACTGCATAAAGTGAGAGAAAACCTAGATTTCTAGCATTGAGACCAGTCATTATACATTCATAACCAAGTTTTGACTATTTAAAATTAGTTAAAACCAAGATCTCTTTAATTGAGACCAGACAAAGTACAGTCATAACAAAGTTAAGACATTTTTCAGTGGGTTTAAACCAAGATTTCAAGCAATGAGACCAGTCATAGTACATTCAAAACCAAGTATGGACTGTTTAAAAGTAGTTAAAACCCAGATTTCTAGCCTTGAGACCAGTCAAAGTACATTCAAAACCAAGTTTAAACTGTTTTTGGTCGGTTTAAACCCAGATGTCTAGCATTGAGACCAGTCAAAGAACATTCATTACCACGTTTAGACTGTATTAAAATAAGTTCAAACCCAGATTTCAAGCATTGAGACCAGTCAAAGTACATTCATTGCCAGGTTTAGACTGTATAAAACAAGTGAAAACCCAGATAACTAACATTGAGACCAGTCAAAGTACATACAGTTCCTCTTTAAGACTGTATAAAGCTTGTTAAAACCCAGATTTATGGCATTGAGACCAGTCAAAGTACATTCATAACCAAGTTTTGACTTTAAAAAATGAAGAAAAAAAGAAATTTCAAGCATAAAGACCAGTCAAAGTACATTCATAACCAAGTTTTGACTGTTTTAAATTAGTTAAAACCACGATTTCAAGCATTGAGACCAGTCAAAGTACATTCATCACCATGTTTAGACTGTTAAAAGTGAGAGAAACCCAGATTTCGAGCATTGAGACCTGTCAATATACATTCATAACCAAGTTTAGACTCTTTAAAATTTAAAAAAAAAAAAAATTCAAGCATTAAGACCAGTCAATGTACATTCATAACCAAGTTTTGACTGTTTAAAATTAGTTAAAACCCAGATTTCTAGCATTGAGACCAGTCAAGTACATTCATAACCAAGTTAAGACATTTTTTCAGTGGGTTTAAACCAAGATTTCAAGCAATGAGACCTGTCAAATTACATTCATAACCACGTTTAGACTGTTTAAAATTAGTTAAAACCCAGATTTCTGGCATTGAGACCAGTCAAAGTACATTCAAAACCAAGTTTAGACTGTTTTTGGTGGGTTTAAACCCAGATGTCTGGCATTCAGACCAGTCAAAGTACATTCATTGCCAAGTATAGACTGTATTAAAGAAGTTAAAACCCAGATTCCTAGCATGAGACCAGTAAAAGTACAGTCATGGCCATGTTAATACTATTTAAAATAAGTTAAAACCCAGATTTCTAGCATTGAGACCAATCAAAGTACTTTCATAACCAAGTCTAGACTGTTTAAAATTAGTAAAAACCCAGATGTCTAGCATTGAGACCAGTCAAAGTTCATTCATAACCAAGTTTGACTGTAGAAAATTAGTTAAAACCCAGATTTCAAGCATAAAGACCAGTCAAAGTACATTCATAACCAAGTTTTGACTGTTCAATATGAGTTAAAACCCAGATTTCTAGCATTGAGACCAGTCAAAGTAAATTCATAACGAAGTTTTAACTGTATAAAATAGGTTAAATCCCAGATTTCTAGCATTGAGACCAGTCAAAGTACATTCAAAACCAAGTATGACTGTAGAAAGTGAGAGAAAACCCAGATTTCTAGCATTGAGACCAATCAAAATACAGTCATTACCAAGTTATCTGACAAATTTTACTTCTTTTTGTCTCTAAAGTTCGTTACTCTGGTCAGTTTCATGTAAGTACTGGTTCAAATCTGACAAAATTTAATCAATTTTGGGTCTAAAGATCGTTACTCTGGTCAGTTTCATGTAAGTCTTCGTTCAAATCTAACAAATCTTAATCAATTTGGGTATAAAGATCGTATTTATGGTCAGTTTGTACATTCATAACTAAGTTTAGACTGTTTAAAATTAGTTAAAACCCAGATTTCTAGCAATGAGACAAGTCAAAGTACATTCATAACCAAGTTTTGACTTTAAAAAATGAAGAAAAAAAGAAATTTCAAGCATAAAGACCAGTCAAAGTACATTCATAACCAAGTTTTGACTGTTTAAAATTAGTTAAAACCACGATTTCAAGCATTGAGACCAGTCAAAGTACATTCATAACCAAGTTTTGACTGTTTAAAGTTAAGAAAAACAGAGATTTCAAGCAATGAGACCAGTCAAAGTACATTCAGAAGCAAGTTTAGATTGTTTAGAATTAGTTAAACCCATATTTCTAGCATAAATACCAGTCAAAGTACATTCATAACCAAGTTTAGACTGTTTAAAATTAGTTAAAACCCAGATTTCTAGCAATGAGACAAGTCAAAGTACATTCATAACCAGGTTTGACTGTAAAAAATGAAGAAATAAAGAAATTTCAAGCATTAAGACCAGTCAAAGTCTATCATAACCAAGTTTTGACTGTTTAAAATTAGTTAAAACCAAGATTTCAAGCATTGAGACCAGTCAAAGTACATTCATAACCAAGTTTAGACTGTTTAAAATTAAGAAAAAAAGAGATTTCAAGCATTGAGACCAGTCAAAGTACATTCATAACCAAGTTTAGACTGTTTAAAATTAGTTAAAACCCAGATTTCTTCGTAATTCTGGTCAGTTTCATGTAAGTATTGGTTCAAATCTGACAAATTTTAATCATTTTGGTTCTAAAGTTCGTAACTCTGGTCAGTTTCATGTAAGTACTGGTTCAAATCTGACATTTTTAATCAATTTTGGGTCTAAAGATCGGAACTCTGGTCAGTTTCACGTAAGTATTGGTTCAAATGTGACAAAAACCACCCAAATTTGGGGCGATGTCTGGCATTGACTAGTCAGTTTCATGTAAGTAACGGTTCAAAGCTGACATACTATCTTCAATTTTGGGTCTAAAGATAGTAACTCTGGTGAGTTTCATGTAAGTATTGGTTCAAATGTGACAAATTTTAATCATTTTTGGGTCTAAAGATCGTTATTCTGGTCAGTTTCATGTAAATATTTTCTCAAATCTGACAAATTTTAATTCTTTTCTAGAAATTTCAAGCATTGAGACCAGTCAAAGTACATTCATAACCATGTTTAGACTGTATAAAGTGAGATAAAACCCAGATTTCTAGCATTGAGACCTGTCAATATACATTCATAACCAAGTTTTGACTGTTAAAAATTAAAAAAAAAAAGATTTCAAGCATTAAGACCAGTCAAAGTTCATTCATAACCAAATTTGACTGTTTAAAATTAGTTAAAACCAAGATTTCTAGCATTGAGACCAGTCAAGTACATTCATAACCAAGTTAAGACATTTTTTCAGTGGGTTTAAACCAAGATTTCAAGCAATGAGACCTGTCAAATTACATTCATAACCAAGTTTAGACTGTTTAAAATTAGTTAAAACCCAGATTTCTGGCATTGAGACCAGTCAAAGTACATTCATAACCAAGTTTTGACTGTATAAAATAGGTTAAAACCCAGATTTCTAGCAATTAGACAAGTCAAAGTACATTCAGAACCAAGTTTGTCTGTAAAAAATGAAGAAAAAAAGAAATTTCTAGCATTAAGACGAGTCAAAGTACATTCATAACCAAGTTAAGACTGTTTAAAATGAAGATAAAACCAAGATTTCAAGCAATGAGACCAGTCAAAGTACATGCATGACCAAGTTTAGACGGTAAAAATGAGTTAAAACCCAGATTTCTAGTCTTGAGACCAGTCATAGTACATTCATATCCATCAAATGTGACAAAAACCACCCAAATTTGGGGGCTACAGACCGTAACTCTGGTCAGTTTCATGTAAGTAACGGTCCAAAGCTGACATAATATCTTCAATTTTGGGTCTAAAGATAGTAACTCTGGTGAGTTTCATGTAAGTCTTGGTTCAAATCTGACAAATTTTACTTCTTTTTGTCTTTAAAGTTCGTAATTCTCAAGTCAAAATACATTCATGACCAAGTTTTGAGTGTTTTAAATTAGTTAAAACCCAGATTTCTAGCATTGAGACCAGTCAAAGTACATTCATAACCAAGTTTTGACTGTATAAAGTGAGTTAAAACCCAGATTTCTATCATTAAGACCAGTCAAAGTACATTCATAACCAAGTTTTGACTGTTCAAAATGAGTGAAAACCCAGATTTCAAGCATTGAGACCAGTCAAAGTACATTCATAACCATGTTTAGACTGTATTAAGTGAGAGAAAACCTAGATTTCTAGCATTGAGACCAGTCAAAGTACATTAATGAAAAAGTTTNAAATACATTCATGACCAAGTTTTGAGTGTTTTAAATTAGTTAAAACCCAGATTTCTAGCATTGAGACCAGTCAAAGTACATTCATAACCAAGTTTTGACTGTATAAAGTGAGTTAAAACCCAGATTTCTATCATTAAGACCAGTCAAAGTACATTCATAACCAAGTTTTGACTGTTCAAAATGAGTGAAAACCCAGATTTCAAGCATTGAGACCAGTCAAAGTACATTCATAACCATGTTTAGACTGCATAAAGTGAGAGAAAACCTAGATTTCTAACATTGAGACCAGTCATCATACATTCATAACCAAGTTTTGACTATTTAAAATTAGTTAAAACCAAGATCTTTTTAATTGAGACCAGTCAAAGTACAGTCATAACAAAGTTAAGACATTTTTCAGTGGGTTTAAACCAAGATTTCAAGCAATGAGACCAGTCATAGTACATTCAAAACCAAGTATGGACTGTTTAAAAGTAGTTAAAACCCAGATTTCTAGCCTTGAGACCAGTCAAAGTACATTCAAAACCAAGTTTAAACTGTTTTTGGTCGGTTTAAACCCAGATGTCTAGCATTGAGACCAGTCAAAGAACATTCATTACCACGTTTAGACTGTTTAAAATAAGTTCAAACCCAGATTTCAAGCATTGAGACCAGTCAAAGTACATTCATTGCCAGGTTTAGACTGTATAAAACAAGTGAAAACCCAGATAACTAACATTGAGACCAGTCAAAGTACATACAGTTCCTCTTTAAGACTGTATAAAGCTTGTTAAAACCCAGATGTATGGCATTGAGACCAGTCAAAGTACATTCATAACCAAGTTTGACTGTATACAAAAAGTGAAAACCCAGATTTCTAGCAATAAGGACAGTTAAAGTAGATAACCAAGTTTAGACTGTATAAAGTATGTTATAACCCAGATTTCTAGATTTGAGACCAGTCAAAGTACATTAAAAACCAGGTTTTGACTGTATTTAGTGGGTGAAAACCCAGATTTCTATCATTGAGACCAGTCAAAGTACATTAATGAAAAGGTTGAGACTGTATAAAATAAGTTAAAACCCAGATTTCTAGCATTGAGACCAGTCAAAGTACATTCATTACCAAGTTTAAACTGTTTAAAATTAGTTAAAACCCAGATTTCTAGCAATAAGACCAGTCAAAGTATATTCATTACCAAGTGAAGACTTTTTTTGATGGGATAAAACCCAGATTTCTAGATTTGAGACCAGTCAAAGTACATTCATCACCAAGTTTAGACTGTATAAAATAAGTTAAAACCCAGATTCTAGCATTAAGACCAGTCAAAGTACATTCATTGCCAAGTAAAGACTGTATAAAATAAGTTAAAACCCAGATTTCTAGCACTGAGACCAGTCAAAGTACAATATCAACCAAGTTTAGACTTGATTAAATGAAGATAAAACCCTGATTTCTAGCATTCAGACCAGTCATAGTACATTCACCACCAAGTTATGACAGTTTAAAATTAGTTCAAACCCAGATATCTAGCATTGAGTCCAGTCAAAGTACATTCATAACCAAGTTTTGACTGTAAGAAATGAAGAAAAACTGAGATTTCAAGCATTGAGACCAGTCAAAGTACATTCATCACCAGGTTTTGAGTGTATAAAATGAGTTAAAACCCAGATTTCTATCATTAAGACCAGTCAAAGTACATTCATAACCAAGTTTTGACTGTAAAAAATGAAGAAAAACTGAGATTTCAAGCATAGAGACCAGTCAAAGTACATTCATGACCAAGTTTAGACTGTTTTAAATTAGTTAAAACCCAGATTTCTAGCATTGAGACCAGTCAAAGTACATTCATAACCAAGTTTTGACTGTTCAAAATGAGTTAAAACCCAGCTTTCAAGCATTGAGACCAGTCAAAGTACATTCATAACCATGTTTAGACTGTATTAAGTGAGAGAAAACCTAGATTTCTAGCATTGAGACCAGTCAAAGTACATTAATGAAAAAGTTTNACATTCATAACCAAGTTAAGACTGTTTAAAATTAGTCAAAACCAAGATTTCATATAACCAAGTTAATACTGTTTTTGGTGGGTTTAAACCCCCGATGTCTGGCATTGAGACCAGTCAAAGTACATTCATAACCAAGTTTTGACTGTATAAAGTGAGTTAAAACCCAGATTTCTAGCATTGAGACCTGTCAATATACATTCATAACCAAGTTTAGACTTATTAAATTAAAAAAAAAAAAAAATTCAAGCATCAAGACCAGTCAATGTACATTCATAACCAAGTTTTGACTGTTTAAAATTAGTTAAAACCAAGATTTCTAGCATTGAGACCAGTCAAGTACATTCATAACCAAGTTAAGACATTTTTTCAGTGGGTTTAAACCAAGATTTTAAGCAATGAGACCTGTCATATTACATTCATAACCACGTTTAGACTGTTTAAAATTAGTTAAAACCCAGATTTCTGGCATTGAGACCAGTCAAAGTACATTCAAAACCAAGTTTTGACTGTTTTTGGTGGGTTTAAACCCAGATGTCTGGCATTCAGACCAGTCAAAGTACATTCATTGCCAAGTTTAGACTGTATTAAAGAAGTTAAAACCCAGATTTCTAACATTGAGACCAGTCAAAGTACAGTCATGGCCAAGTTATTACTATTTAAACTAAGTTAAAACCCAGATTTCTAGCATTGAGACCAGTCAAAGTACCGTCATTACTAAGTTTTGACTGTATAAAATGAAGAAAAACCCAGATTTCTAGCAATGAGACAAGTCAAAGTAAATTCAGAACCAAGTTTGACTGTAAAACATGAAGAAAAAAAGAAATTTCAAGCATTAAGACCAGTCAAAGTACATTCATAACCAAGTTAAGACTGTTTAAAATTAGTCAAAACCAAGATTTCAAGCATTGAGACCAGTCAAAGTACATTCATGACCAAGTTTAGACTGTAAAAATTAGTTAAAACCCAGATTTCTAGCCTTGAGACCAGTCATAGTGCATTCTATTGGTTCAATTATGACAAAAACCACCCAAATTTGGGGGCTACAGACCGTAACTCTGGTCAGTTTCATGTAAGTATTGGTTCAAAACTGACATATTTCACTCAATTTTGGGTCTAAAGATAGTAATTCTCGTCATTTTCATGTAAGTATTGGTTCAAAACTGACAAATTTTAATCATTTTTGGGTCTAAAGATCGTAAGAGACCAGTCAAAATAAAGCCATAACCAAGTTTTGAGTGTTTAAAATAATAAAAAACAGAAATTTCAAGCATTAAGACCAGTCAAAGTACATTCATAACCAAGATAAGACTGTAAAATATGGGTTAAAACCCAGATTTCTAGCATTGAGACCAGTCAAAGTACATTCATGACCAAGTTTAGACTGTTTAAAATTTGTTAAAACCCAGATTTCTAGCATTGAGACCAGTCAAAGTACATTCATAACATTGTTTAGACTGTTAAAAGTGAGAGAAAACCCAGATTTCTAGCATTGAGACCTGTCAATATACATTCATAACCAAGTTTAGACTTATTAAATTAAAAAAAAAAAAAAAATTCAAGCATCAAGACCAGTCAATGTACATTCATAACCAAGTTTTGACTGTTTAAAATTAGTTAAAACCAAGATTTCTAGCATTGAGACCAGTCAAGTACATTCATAACCAAGTTAAGACATTTTTTCAGTTGGTTTAAACCAAGATTTTAAGCAATGAGACCTGTCAAATTACATTCATAACCACGTTTAGACTGTTTAAAATTAGTTAAAACCCAGATTCTAGCACTGAGACCAGTCAAAGTACATTCAAAACCAAGTTTAGACTGTTTTTGGTGGGTTTAAAACCAGATGTCTGGCATTCAGACCAGTCAAAGTACATTCATTGCCAAGTTTAGACTGTATTAAAGAAGTTAAAACCCAGATTTCTAACATTGAGACCAGTCAAAGTACAGTCATGGCCAAGTTATTACTATTTAAACTAAGTAAAAACCCAGATTTCTAGCATTGAGACCAGTCAAAGTACCGTCATTACTAAGTTTTGACTGTATAAAATGAAGAAAAACAGAAATTTCAAGCATTAAGACCAGTCAAAGTCTATTAATAACCAAGTTTAGACTGTTTGAAGCTGGTTAAAACCTAGATTTCTATCATTGAGACCACTCAAAATACATTCATTACCAAGTCTAGACTGTTTAAAATTAGTAAAAACCCAGATGTCTAGCATGAGACCAGTCAAAGTACAGTCATAACCAAGTTTGACATTAGAAAATTAGTTAAAACCCAGATTTCAAGCATTAAGACCAGTCAAAGTACATTCAGAACCAAGTTTTGACTGTCTAAAATGAGTTAAAACCCAGATTTCTAGCATAGAGACCAGTCAAAGTACACTCATAACCAAGTGAAGACTGTTTTTAGTGGGTTAAAACCAATATTTCTAGCATTGAGACCAGTCAAAGTACATTCATAACCAAGTTTTAACTGAATAAAATAGGTTAAATCCCAGATTCCTAGCATTGAGACCAGTCAAAGTACATTCATTGCCAAGTTTCGACTGTATTATAGAAGTTAAAACCCAGATTTCTATCATTGAGACCACTCAAAGTACATTCATAACCAAGTTTACACTGTTTTAAATAAGTAAAAACCCAGATTTCTAGCAATAAGACCAGTCAAAGTACATTTATAAACAAGTTTAGACTGTTTAAAATTAAGAAAAATAGAAATTTCAAGCATTAAGACCAGTCAAAATACATTCATGACCAAGTTTAGACTGTTTAAAATATGTAAAATCCCAAATTTCAAGCATTAAGACCAGTCAAAGTACATTCATAACCAAGTTTTGACATTTTTTCAGTGGGTTTAAACCAAGATTTCAAGCAATGAGACCTGTCAAATTACATTCATAACCAAGTTTTGACTGTTTAAAATTAGTTAAAACCCAGATTTCTAGCATTGAGACCAGTCAAAGTACATTCAAAACCAGGTTAAGACTGTTTTTGGTGGGTTTAAACCCAGATGTCTGGCATTCAGACCAGTCAAAGTACATTCATTGCCAAGTTTTGACTGCTTAAAATTAGTTAAAACCCAGATTTCTAGCATGAGACCAGTCAAAGTACAGTCATGGCCAAGTTAAGACTGTTTAAAATTAGTTAAAACCCAGATTTCTAGCATTGAGACCAGTCAAAGTACATCGATATCCAAGTTAAGACTGTTTAAAATGAAGAAAAACAGAGATTTCAAGCAATGAGACCAGTCAAAGTACATTCATGACCAAATGTAGACTGTTAAAAATTAGTTTAAACCCAGATTTCTAGCAATGAGACCAGTCAAAGTACATTCAGAAGCAAGTTTAGATTGTTTAGAATTAGTTATACCCACATTTCTAGCATTAATACAAGTCAAAGTACATTCATAACCAAGTTTAGACTGTTTAAAATTAGTTAAAACCCAGATTTCTAGCATTGAGACAAGTCAAAGTACATTCATAACCAAATTTGACTGTAGAAAGTGAGTGAAAACCTAGATTTCAAGCATTGAGACCAGTCAAAGTACATTCATAACCAAGTTTGACTGTATAAAGTAAGTTATAACCCAGATTTCTAGCATTGAAACAGTCAAAGTACATTCATTACCAAGTTTTGACTGTATAAAATAGGTTAAAACCCAGATTTCTAGCAATGAGACCAGTCAAAGTACATTCATGACCAAGTTTAGACTGTAAAAATTAGTTAAAACCCAGATTTCTAGCCTTGAGACCAGTCATAGTACATTCATAACCAAGTTTACACTGTTTTTGGTGGGTTTAAACCCCCGATGTCTGGCATTGAGACCAGTCAAAGTACATTCATTGCCAAGTTTCGACTGTATTATAGAAGTTAAAACCCAGATTTCTATCATTGAGACCACTCAAAGTACATTCATTACCAAGTTTAGACTGTTTAAAATTAGTAAAAACCCAGATTTCTAGCAATAAGACCAGTCAAAGTACATTTATAAACAAGTTTAGACTGTTTAAAATGAAGAAAAAAAGAAATTTCAAGCATTAAGACCAGTCAAAATACATTCATAACCAAGTTTTGATGGTTTAAAATTAGTTAAAACCAAGATCTCTTTAATTGAGACCAGTCAAAATACATTCATAACCAAGTTTTGATGGTTTAAAATTAGTTAAAACCAAGATCTCTTTAATTGAGACCAGTCAAAGTACAGTCATAACAAAGTTAAGACATTTTTAAGTGGGTTTAAACCAAGATTTCAAGCAATGAGACCAGTCATAGTACATTCAAAACCAAGTTTGGACTGTTTAAAAGTAGTTAAAACCCAGATTTCTAGCCTTGAGACCGGTCAAAGTACATTCAAAACCAAGTTTAAATTGTTTTTGGTCGGTTTAAACCCAGATGTCTAGCATTGAGACCAGTCAAAGTACATTCATAACCAAGTTTAGACTGTATAAAACAAGTGAAAACCCAGATAACTAACATTGAGACCAGTCAAAGTACATACAGTACCTCTTTAAGACTGTATAAAGCTGGTTAAAACCCAGATTTATAGCATTGAGACCAGTCAAAGTACATTCATAACCAAGTTTGACTGTATACAGAAAGTGAAAACCCAGATTTCTAGCAATAAGGACAGTTAAAGTAGATAACCAAGTTTAGACTGTATAAAGTATGTTATAACCCAGATTTCTAGATTTGAGACCAGTCAAAGTACATTAAAAACCAAGTTTTGACTGTATTTAGTGGGTGAAAACCCAGATTTCTATCATTGAGACCAGTCAAAGCACATTAATGAAAAAGTTGAGACTGCATAAAATAAGTTAAAACCCAGATTTCTAGCATTGAGACCAGTCAAAGTACATTCATTACCAAGTTTAAACTGTTTAAAATTAGTTAAAACCCAGATTTCTAGCAATAAGACCATTCAAAGCATATTCATTACCAAGTGAAGACTTTTTTTGATGGGATAAAACCCAGATTTCTAGCATTGAGACCAGTCAAAGTACATTCATCACCAAGTTTAGACTGTATAAAAAAAAGTTAAAACCCAGATTCTAGCATTAAGACCAGTCAAAGTACATTCATTGCCAAGTTAAGACTGTAAAAAATAAGTTAAAACCCAGATTTCTAGCACTGAGACCAGTCAAAGTACAATATCAACCAAGTTTAGACTTGATTAAATGAAGATAAAACCCAGATTTCTAGCACTGAGACCAGTAAAAGTACAATATCAACCAAGTCTAGACTTGATAAAATGAAGATAAAACCCAGATTTCTAGCACTGAGACCAGTAAAAGTACAATATCAACCAAGTTTAGACTTGATTAAATGAAGATAAAACCCAGATTTCTAGCATTGAGTCCAGTCAAAGTACATTCATAACCAAGTTTTGACTGTAAAAAATGAAGAAAAACTGAGATTTCAAGCATTGAGACCAGTCAAAGTACATTCATCACCAGGTTTTGAGTGGATAAAATGAGTTAAAACGCAGATTTCTAGCATTGAGACCAGTCTAAGTACATTCATAACCATGTTTTGACATTATAGAATGAAGAAAAACAGAGATTTCAAGCATTAAGACCAGTCAAAGTACATTCAAAACCAATATTTAGACTATTTAAAATAAGTTAAAACCCAGATTTCTAGCATTGAGACCAGTGAAAGTACATTCATTACCAATTTTACACTGTTTGAAATAAGTTTTAACCCAGATTTCTAGCATTGAGAACAGTCAAAATACATTCATTACTAAGTTTTGACTTTTTTCGATGGGATAAAACCCAGATGTCTAGCATTGAGACCAGTCAAAGTACATTAAAAACCAAGTTTTGACTGTATTTAGTGGGTGAAAACCCAGATTTCTCGCATTGAGACCAGTCAAAGTACATTCAAAACCAAGTTTAAACTGTTTTTGGTCGGTTTAAACCCAGATGTCTTGCATTGAGACCAGTCAAAGTACATTCATAACCAAGTTTAGACTGTTTAAAATAAGTTCAAACCCAGATTTCAAGCATTGAGACCAGTCAAAGTACATTCATTGCCAGGTTTAGACTGTATAAAACAAGTGAAAACCCAGATAACTAACATTGAGACCAGTCAAAGTACATACAGTACCTCTTTAAGATTGTATAAAGCTGGTTAAAACCCAGATTTATAGCATTGAGACCAGTCAAAGTACATTCATAACCAAGTTTGACTGTATACAAAAAGTGAAAACCCAGATTTCTAGCAATGAGGACAGTTAAAGTAGATAACCAAGTTTAGACTGTATAAAGTATGTTATAACCCAGATTTCTAGATTTGAGACCAGTCAAAGTACATTAAAAACCAAGTTTTGACTGTATTTAGTGGGTGAAAACCCAGATTTCTATCATTGAGACCAGTCAAAGTACATTAATGAAAAAGTTGAGACTGTATAAAATAAGTTAAAACCCAGATTTCTAGCATTGAGACCAGTCAAAGTACATTCATTACCAAGTTTAAACTGTTTAAAATTAGTTAAAACCCAGATTTCTAGCAATAAGACCAGTCAAAGCATATTCATTACCAAGTGAAGACTTTTTTTGTTGGGATAAAACCCAGATTTCTAGCATTGAGACCAGTCAAAGTACATTCATCACCAAGTTTAGACTGTATAAAATAAGTTAAAACCCAGATTCTAGCATTAAGACCAGTCAAAGTACATTCATTGCCAAGTTATGACTGTATAAAATAAGTTAAAACCCAGATTTCTAGCACTGAGACCAGTCAAAGTACAATATCAACCAAGTTTAGACTTGATAAAATGAAGATAAAACCCAGATTTCTAGCACTGAGACCAGTAAAAGTACAATATCAACCAAGTTTAGACTTGATTAAATGAAGATAAAACCCAGATTTCTAGCAATGAGACCAGTCAAAGTACATTCATCACCAAGTTAGGACAGTTTAAAATTAGTTCAAACCCAGATTTCTAGCATTGAGTCCAGTCAAAGTACATTCATAACCAAGTTTTGACTGTAAAAAATGAAGAAAAACTGAGATTTCAAGCATTGAGACCAGTCAAAGTACATTCATCACCAGGTTTTGAGTGTATAAAATGAGTTAAAACCCAGATTTCTGGCATTGAGACCAGTCTAAGTACATTCATAACCAAGTTTTGACATTATAAAATGAAGAAAAACAGAGATTTCAAGCATTAAGACCAGTCAAAGTACATTCATAACCAATATTTAGACTATTTAAAATAAGTTAAAACCCAGATTTCTAGCATTGAGACCAGTCAAAGTACATTCATTACCAATTTTACACTGTTTAAAAGAAGTTTAAACCCAGATTTCTAGCATTGAGACCAGTCAAAATACATTCATTACTAAGTTTTGACATTTTTTGATGGGATAAAACCCAGATGTCTAGCATTGAGACCAGTCAAAGTACATTAAAAACCAAGTTTTGACTGTATTTAGTGGGTGAAAACCCAGATTTCTATCATTGAGACCAGTCAAAGTACATTCATTACCAAGTTTAGACTGTTTAAAATTAGTTAAAACCCAGATTTCTAGCATTGAGACCAGTCAAAGTACATTCATTACCAAGTTTAAACTGTTTAAAATTAGTTAAAACCCAGATTTCTAGCAATAAGACCAGTCAAAGTACATTCATTACCAAGTGAAGACTTTTTTTGATTGGATAAAACCCAGATTTCTAGCATTGAGACCAGTCAAAGTACATTCATCACCAAGATTAGACTGTATAAAATAAGTTAAAACCCAGATTCTAGCATTAAGACCAGTCAAAGTACATTCATTGCCAAGTTAAGACTGTATAAAATAAGTTAAAACCCAGATTTATAGCACTGTGACCAGTCAAAGTACAATATCAACCAAGTTAAGGCTTGATAAAATGAAGATAAAACCCTGATTTCTAGCAATCAGACCAGTCATAGTACATTTACCACCAAGTTACGACAGTTTAAAATTAGTTCAACCTAGATTTCTAGCATTGAGTCCAGTCAAAGTACATTCATAACCAAGTTTTGACTGTAAAAAATGAAGAAAAACTGAGATTTCAAGCATTGAGACCAGTCAAAGTACATTCATCACCAAGTTTTGAGTGTATAAAATGAGTTAAAACCCAGATTTCTATCATTAAGACCAGTCAAAGTACATTCATAACCAAGTTTTAACTTTAAAAAATGTAGAAAAACTGAGATTTCAAGCATTGAGACAAGTCAAAATACATTCATGACCAAGTTTAGACTGTTTTAAATTAGTTAAAAGCCAGATTTCTAGCATTGAGACCAGTCAAAGTACATTCATAACCATGTCTAGACTGTATAAAGTGAGAGAAAACCTAGATTTCTAGCATTGAGACCAGTCAATATACATTCATAACCAAGTTTTGACTGTTTAACATTAAAAAAAAAAGAAATTTCAAGCATTAAGATCAGTCAAAGTACAATCATCACCAAGTTTAGACTGTTTTAAATTAGTTAAAACCCAGATTTCTATCATTAAGACCAGTAAAAGTACATTCATTACCAAGTTTTGACTGTTCGAAATGAGTTAAAACCCAGATTTCAAGCATTGAGACCAGTCAAAGTACATTCATAACCATGTTTCGACTGTTTAACATAAAAAAAAAAGAAATTTCAAGCATTTAGACCAGTACATTCATAACCAAGTTTAGACTGTTTAAAATTAGTTAAAACCAAGATCTCTTGAATTGAGACCAGTCAAAGTACAGTCATAACAAAGTTAAGACATTTTTCAGTGGGTTTAAACCAAGATTTCAAGCAAACTCTGGTCAGTATCATGTAAGTTTTGGTTCAAATCTGACAAATTTTCATCAATTTTGGGTCTAAAGATCGGAACTCTGGTCAGTTTCTTGTAAGTTTTGGTTCAAATTTGACAAAAACCAGCCACATTTGGGTCTACAGATCGTAACTCTGGTCAGTTTCATGTAAGTATTGGTTCAAATCTGACATTTTTTACTTCTAAAACTGAGATTTCAAGCATTGAGACCAGTCTAAGTACATTCATCACCAGGTTTTGAGTGTATAAAATGAGTTAAAACCCAGATTTCTAGCATTGAGACCAGTCTAAGTACATTCATAACCATGTTTTGACATTATAAAATGAAGAAAAACAGAGATTTCAAGCATTAAGACCAGTCAAAGTACATTCATAACCAATATTTAGACTATTTAAAATAAGTTAAAACCAAGATTTCTAGCATTGAGACCAGTCAAAGTACATTCATTACCAATTTTACACTGTTTAAAATAAGTTTAAACCCAGATGTCTAGCATTGAGACCAGTCAAAGTACATTCATAACCAAGTTTAGACTGTTTAAAATAAGTTAAAACCCAGATTTCAAGCATTGAGACCAGTCAAAGTACATTCATTGCCAGGTTTAGACTATACAACAAGTGAAAACCCAGATAACTTAGATTGAGACCAGTCAAAGTACATACAGTACCTCAAATTCTGACATATTTCGACCAATTTTGGGTCTAAATATCGTAACTCTGGTCAGTTTCATGTAAGTATTGGTTCAAACTGACATATGTTTTTCACTTTTGGGTCTAAAGATCGTTATTCCTGTCAATTTCATCTATTGGTTCAAATCTGACATATTTCATACAATATTGGGTCTAAAGATCTAAACTCTGGTCAGTTTCTACATTGAAAACCAAGTTTTGACTGTATTTAGTGGGTGAAAACCCAGATTTCTATCATTGAGACCAGTCAGAGTACATGAATGAAAAAGTTGAGACTGTATAAAATAAGTTAAAACCCAGATTTCTAGCATTGAGACCAGTCAAAGTACATTCATTACCAAGTTTAAACTGTTTAAAATTAGTTTAAACCCAGATTTCTAGCAATAAGACCAGTCAAAGTATATTCATTACCAAGTGAAGACTTTTTTTGATGGGATAAAACCCAGATTTCTAGCATTGAGACCAGTCACAGTACATTCATCACCAAGTTTAGACTGTATAAAATAAGTTAAAACCCAGATTCTAGCATTAAGACAAGTCAAAGTACATTCATTGCCAAGTTAAGACTGTATAAAATAAGTTAAAACCCAGATTTCTAGCACTGAGACCAGTCAAAGTACAATATCAACCAAGTTTGGACTTGATAAAATAAAGATAAAACCAAGATTTCTAGCACTGAGACCAGTAAAAGTACAATATCAACCAAGTTTAGACTTGATCAAATGAAGATAAAACCCAGATTTCTAGCAATGAGACCAGTCAAAGTACATTCACCACCAAGTTACGACAGTTTAAAATTAGTTCAAACCCAGATTTCTAGCATTGAGTCCAGTCAAAGTACATTCATAACCACGTTTTGACTGTAAAAAATGAAGAAAAACTGAGATTTCAAGCATTGAGACCAGTCAAAGTACATTCATCACCAGGTTTTGAGTGTATAAAATGAGTTAAAACCCAGATTTCTAGCATTGAGACCAGTCTAAGTACATTCATAACCAAGTTTTGACTGTAAAAAATGAAGAAAAACAGAGATTTCAAGCATTGAGACCAGTCAAAGTACATTCATCACCAGGTTTTGAGTGTATAAAATGAGTTAAAACCCAGATTTCTAGCATTGAGACCAGTCTAAGTACATTCATAACCATGTTTTGACATTATAAAATGAGGAAAAACAGAGATTTCAAGCATTAAGACCAGTCAAAGTACATTCATAACCAATATTTAGACTATTTAAAATAAGTTAAAACCCAGATTTCTAGCATTGAGACCAGTCAAAATACATTAAAAACCAATTTTTGACTGTATTTAGTGGGTGAAAACCCAGATGTCTAGCATTGAGACCAGTCAAAGAACATAATCAATCAATTGAGACTTTATTAAATGAAGATAAAACCCAGATTTCTAGCATTGAGACCAGTCAAAGTACATTCATCACCAAGTTTAGACCGTATAAAATAAATCAAAAACCAGATTTCTAGCATTGAAGCCAGTCAAAGTAATTTCATAACTATGTTTTGACTGTATTTAAGAAGTTAAAACCCAGATTTCTAGCATTGAGACCAGTCAAAGCACATTAATGAACAAGTTTAGACTGTATAAAAGAAGTTATAACCCAGTTTTTTAGCATTGAGTGAGGTCAAAGTACATTCATTACCAAGTTTAGACTGTTTATAAAAAGCGTAAACCCAGATTTCTAGCATTGAGAGCAGTCAAAGTAAATTAATGAAAAAGTTGAGATTGTATAAAAAGCTAAAACCCAGATTTCTAGCATTGAGACCAGTCAAAGTACATTCATAACCATGTTTGACTGTATATAAGAAGTTACAACACAGATTTCTAGCATTGAGACCAGTCAAAGTACAAAAATATCTAGGATTAGACCCTGTAAAACAAGTTAAAACCCAGATTTCTAGCATTGAGACCATTCAAAGTACATTTTCATCCATGTTAAGACTGGATAGAATAAGTTAAAGCCCAGATTTCTAACATTGAGACCAGTCAAAGTACATTCAGTACCATTTTAAGACTGTAAAAAGTGGGTTAAACCCCAGATTTCTAAATAAGGACAGTCAAAGTACATTCATTACCAAGATTAGACTGTATTAAGTAAGTTAAACCCATATTTCTAACATTGAGACCAGTCAAAGTACAAAAATATCCAAGATTAGACCGTGTAAAACAAGTTAAAACCCAGATTTCTAGCATTGAGACCAGTCAAAGTAGATTTATATCCAAGTTTAGACTGTATTAAAATAGTTTAAACCAAGATTTCTAACATTTAGACTAGTCAAAGTAGATTTATATCCAAGTTTAGACTGTTTAAAATGGGTTTGAAGCCAGATGTCTAGCATTGAGACCAGTCAAAGTACATTAAATACCAAGTTTTGACTGTATAAAATTAGTTTAAACCCAGATTTCTAGCATTGAGACCAGTCAAAGTACATAAATCACCAAGAGTAGACTGTATTAAATAAGTTTAAACCCAGATTTCTAACATTAGGACTAGTCAAAGTACATTCATGTTCAAGTTTAGACTGTATAAAAAAAGTGAAAACCCAGATTTCTAACATTGAGACCAGTCAAAGTACATACAGTACCTCTTTTAGACTGTATAAAGCTGGTTAAAACCCAGATTTCTAGCATTGAGACCAGTCAAAGTAATTTCATAACGATGTTTTGACTGTATTAAAGAAGTTTAAACCCAGATTTCTAGCATTGAGACCAGTAAGAGTACTTTAAAAACCAAGTTTCGACTGTTTTAAATAAGCTAAAACCCAGATTTCTAGCATTGAGACCAGTCAAAGTACATTAATGAACAATTTGAGACTGTATAAATGAAGTAAAAACCAACATTTCTAGCATTGAGACCAGTTAAGTAAATTCATAACCAAGTTTAGACTGTTTATAAAAAGTTAAAACCCAGATTTCTAGCCTTGAGACCAGTCAAGTACATTCATTACCAAGTTCAGACTGTATAAAATAAGCTTAAACCCAGATTTCTAGCATTGAGACCAGTCAAAGTACATTCATCACCAAGTTTAGACTGTATAAAATAAACTAAAACCCAGATTTCTAACATTGAGACCAGTCAAAGTACATTGATATCCAAGTTTGGACCGAATGAATTAAGTTAAAACCCAGATTTCTAGCACTGAGACCAGTCAAAGTACATTCATAACCATGTGTAGACTTGATAAAATGAAGATAAAACCCAGATTTCTAGCAATGAGACCAGTCAAAGTACATTCATCACCAATTTTAAACAGTTTAAAATTAGTTAAAACCCAGATTTCTATCATTGAGTCCAGTCAAAGTACATCATAACCAAGTTTTGAGTGAATAAAATGAGTTAAAACCCAGATTTCTAGCATTGAGACCAGTCTAAGTACATTCATAACCAAGATTTGACAGTATTAAATGAAGAAAAACAGAGATTTCAAACATTAAGACCAGTCAAAGTACATTCATTACCAAGTTTAGCCTTTTTTTGATGGGATAAAACCCAGAATTCAAGCATTGAGACCAGTCAAAGTACATTCATAACCAAGTTTTGAGTGAATAAAATGAGTTAAAACCCAGATTTCTAGCATTGAGACCAGTCTAAGTACATTCTTAACCAAGATTTGACAGTATTAAATGAAGAAAAACAGATTTCAAACATTAAGACCAGTCAAAGTACATTCATAACCAAGTTTAGACTTTTTTTGATGGGATAAAACCCAGATTTCAAGTATTGAGACCAGTCAGAGTACATTCATAACCATGTTTCGACTGTATAAAGTGGGTTAAAACCCAGATTTCTAGCATTGAGACCAGTCACAATACATTCATTACCAAGTTTAGACTTTTTTTGATGGGATAAAACCCAGACTTCTAGCATTGAGACCAGTCAAAGTACATTCATCACCAATTTTAAACAGTTTAAAATTAGTTTAAACCCAGATTTCTATCATTGAGTCCAGTCAAAGTACATCATAACCAAGTTTTGAGTGAATAAAATGAGTTTAAACCCAGATTTCTAGCATTGAGACCAGTCTAAGTACATTCATAACCATGTTTAGACTTGATAAAATGAAGATAAAACCCAGATTTCTAGCAATGAGACCAGTCAAAGTACATTCATCACCAATTTTAAACAGTTTAAAATTAGTTTAAACCCAGATTTCTATCATTGAGTCCAGTCAAAGTACATCATAACCAAGTTTTGAGTGAATAAAATGAGTTAAAACCCAGATTTCTAGCATTGAGACCAGTCTAAGTACATTCATAACCAAGATTTGACAGTATTAAATAAAGAAAAACAGAGATTTCAAACATTAAGACCAGTCAAAGTACATTCATTACCAAGTTTAGCCTTTTTTTGATGGGATAAAACCCAGAATTCAAGCATTAAGACCAGTCAAAGTACATCATAACCAAGTTTTGAGTGAATAAAATGAGTTAAAACCCAGATTTCTAGCATTGAGACCAGTCTAAGTACATTCATAACCAAGATTTGACAGTATTAAATGAAGAAAAACAGAGATTTCAAACATTAAGACCAGTCAAAGTACATTCATTACCAAGTTTAGCCTTTTTTTGATGGGATAAAACCCAGAATTCAAGTATTGAGACCAGTCAAAGTACATTCATAACCATGTTTCTACTGTATAAAGTGGGTTAAAACCCAGATTTCTAGCATTGAGACCGGTCACAATACATTCATTACCAAGTTTAGACTTTTTTTGATGGGATAAAACCCAGACTTCTAGCATTGAGACCAGTCAAAGTACATTCATCACCAATTTTAAACAGTTTAAAATTAGTTAAAACCCAGATTTCTATC
Organism: Thalassoma bifasciatum; assembly: GCA_008086565.1. Taxonomy (NCBI): domain Eukaryota; kingdom Metazoa; phylum Chordata; class Actinopteri; order Labriformes; family Labridae; genus Thalassoma; species Thalassoma bifasciatum. Next base: position 7,238 of record RPOG01003664.1, on the reverse strand, counting down.
ATTGAGTCCAGTCAAAGTACATCATAACCAAGTTTTGAGTGAATAAAATGAGTTAAAACCCAGATTTCTAGCATTGAGACCAGTTAAAGTACATTTTCAATCAATTTAGACTGTTTAAAATGAAGATAAAAGCCAGATTTCTAGCATTAAGACAAGTCAAAGTACATTCATAACCAAGTTTAGACTGTTTATACAAAGCTAAAACCCAGATTTCTAGTATTGAGACCAGTTTAGTTCATTTATTACCAAGTTTAGACTGTATAAAATAAGCTAAAACCCAGATTTCTAGCATTGAGAGCAGTCAAAGTAAAATAATTAAAAAGTTGAGACTGTATAAAATAAGTTAAAACCCAGATTTCTAGCACTGAGACCAGTCAAAGTACATTCATAACCAAGTTTAGATTTTTTTAATTAGTTAAAACTATCAGTTCTAGCATCGACACCAGTCAAAGTACAATCATAACCAACTTTAGACTGTATAAAATAAATCAAAACCCAGATTTCTAGCATTGAGACCAGTCAAAGTACATTCATAACCAAGTTTAGACTGTATTAAATAATTCAAAACCCAGATTTCTAGCATGAAGACTTGTCAAAGTACATTCATAACCAAGTTTAGACTGTATTAAATAATTCAAAACCAAGATTTCAAGCATTGAGACCAGTCAAAGTACATTTATAACCATGTTTCGACTGTATAAAGTTGGTTAAAACCCAGATTTCTAGCATTGAGACCAGTCACAATACATTCATTACCAAGTTTAGACTTTTTTTGATGGGATAAAACCCAGACTTCTAGCATTGAGACCAGTTAAAGTACATTTTCAATCAATTTAGACTGTTTAAAATGAAGATAAAAGCCAGATTTCTAGCATTAAGACAAGTCAAAGTACATTCATAACCAAGTTTAGACTGTTTATACAAAGCTAAAACCCAGATTTCTAGTATTGAGACCAGTTTAGTTCATTTATTACCAAGTTTAGACTGTATGAAATAAGCTAAAACCCAGATTTCTATGTAACTCTCGTCAGTTTCATTTTATTAATTTTTCAACTCTGACATATTTTATTCAATTTTGGGTCTAAAGATCGTGACTCTGGTCAGTTTCATGTTATAGTTGGTTCAAATCTGAACTATTTTACTTCTATTTTGGGTCTAAAGATCGTGACTCTGGTCATTTTCATGTTATAGTTGGTTCAAATCTGAACTAATTTACAAGATAAAACCCAGATTTCTAGCAATGAGACCAGTCAAAGTTCATTCACCACCATGTTAAAACAGTTTATTTAATCAAGTTTGGGTCTAAAGATCGTAACTCTGGTCAGATTCATGTAAGTATTGGTACAAAACTGTAATATTTTACTTCTTTTTGTCTCTAAAGTTCGTAATTCTGGTCAGTTTCATGTAAGTATTGGTTATAAATCTGATAAATTTTATTCAATTTTGGGTCTAAAGATCGTAACTCTGGTCAGTTTCATGTAAGTTTACCAATTTTACACTGTTTAAAATAAGTTTAAACCCAGATTTCTAGCATTGAGACCAGTCAAAATACATTCATTACTAAGTTTTGACTTTTTTTGATGGGATAAAACCCAGATGTCTAGCATTGAGACCAGTCAAAGAACATGATCAATCAAATGAGACTTTATTAAATGAAGATAAAACCCAGATTTCTAGCATTGAGACCAGTCAAAGTACATTCATCACCAAGTATAGACTGTATAAAGTTGGTTAAAACCCAGATTTCTAGCATTTAAGCCAGTCAAAGTAATTTCATAACAATGTTTTGACTGTATTTAAGAAGTTAAAACCCAGATTTCTAGCATTGAGACCAGTCAAAGTACATGAATGAACAAGTTTGACTGTTTTAAATAAGCTAAAACCCAGATTTCTATCATTGAGACCAGTCAAAGTACATTAATGAACAAGTTGAGACTGTATAAAAGACGTTATAACCCAGTTTTTTAGCATTGAGTCAAGTCAAAGTACATTCATTACCAAGTTTAGACTGTTTATAAAAAGCGTAAACCCAGATTTCTAGCATTGAGAGCAGTCAAAGTAAATTAATGAAAAAGTTGAGATTGTATAATAAGCTAAAACCCAGATTTCTAGCATTGAGACCAGTCAAAGTACATTCATAACCAAGTTTGACTGTATAAAAGAAGTACCAGTCAAAGTACAAAAATATCTAGGATTAGACCCTGTAAAACAAGTTAAAACCCAGATTTCTAGCATTGAGACCATTCAAAGTACATTTTCATCCATGTTTGGACTGGATTGAATAAGTTAAAACCAAGATTTCTAGCATTGAGACCAGTCAAAGTACATTCAGTACCATTATAAGACTGTAAAAAGTGGGTTAAACCCCAGATTTCTAAATATAAGGACAGTCAAAGTAAATTCATTACCAAGATTAGACTGTATAAAATTAGTTAAACCCATATTTCTAACATTGAGACCAGTAAAAGTACAAAAATATCCAAGATTAGACCGTGTAAAACAAGTTAAAACCCAGATTTCTAGCATTGAGACCAGTCAAAGTACATTCAGTACCATTATAAGACTGTAAAAAGTGGGGGTTAAACCCCACTAAAGATTTATATTCCTGTCAGTTTCATTTAAGTAATGGTTCTAATCTGACATATTTTATTCAATTTGGGTATAAAGATTGTAACTCTGGTCAGTTTCATGTTTTTATAGGTTCTAATCTGGCACATTTTGTTCAATTTTGGGTCTAAAGATTGTACTTCTGATCAGTTTCATCTAAATATAGGTTCAAATCTGACCTTAAAATGGGTCTGAAGCCAGATGTCTAGCATTGAGACCAGTCAAAGTACATTCATAACCAAGTTTCAACTGTATAAAGTCGGTGAAAACCCTGATTTCTAGCATTGAGACCAGTCAAAATACATTCATTACCAAGTTAAGACTTTTTTTGATGGGATAAAACCCAGATTTCTAGCATTGAGACCAGTCAAAGTACATCATCAATCAATCTAGACTTTATAAAATGAAGATAAAACCCAGATTTCTAGCATTGAGACCAGTCAAAGTACATTAATGAACAAGTTGAGACTGTATAAAAGAAGTTATAACCCAGTTTTCTAGCATTGAGACAAGTCAAAGTACATTCATAACCAAGTTTAGACTGTTTATAAAAAGCTATAACCCAGATTTCTAGCATTGAGACCAGTTTAGTTCATTCATTACCAAGTTAAGACTGTGTATAAAAAGCTAAAACCCAGATTTCTAGCATTGAGAGCAGTCAAAGTAATTTCATAACTATGTGTTTGACTGTATTAAAGAACTTTAAACCCAGATTTCAAGCATTAAGACTAGTCAAAGTACATTCATAACCAAGTTTAGACTGTATAAAATAAGTAAAACCCCAGGTTTCTAGCATTGAGACCAGTCAAAGTACATTCATAAGCAGGTTTCGACTGTTTAAAAGAAGTTAAAACCCAGACTTCTAGCATTGATACCAGTCAAAGTACATTCATAACTATGTTTTGACTGTATTACAGAAGTTAAAAGCCAGATTTCTAGCATTGAGACCAGTCAAGTACATTAAAAACCAAGTTTTGACTGAAAAAAAGGGGTGAAACCCCAAATATCTAGATATAAGGACAGTCAAAGTACATTCAAGTTTAGACTGTATAAAGTGGGTTAAAACCCAGATTTCTAGCATTGAGACCAGTCAAAGTAAATTTATATCCAAGTCTAGACTGGATAAAATGGGTTTGAAGCCAGATTTCTAGCATTGAGACCAGTCAAAGTACATTCATAACCAAGTTTTGACTGTTCAAAATGAGTTAAAACCCAGCTTTCAAGCATTGAGACCAGTCAAAGTACATTCATAACCATGTTTAGACTGTATTAAGTGAGAGAAAACCTAGATTTCTAGCATTGAGACCAGTCAAAGTACATTAATGAAAAAGTTTAAACTGTTTAAAATTAGTTAAAACCCAGATTTCTATCATTGAGACCACTCAAAGTACATTAAAAACCAGGTTTTGACTGTATTTAGTGGGTGAAAACCCAGATTTCTATCATTGAGACCAGTCAAAGTACATTAATGAAAAGGTTGAGACTGTATAAAATAAGTTAAAACCCAGATTTCTAGCATTGAGACCAGTCAAAGTACATTCATTACCAAGTTTAAACTGTTTAAAATTAGTTAAAACCCAGATTTCTAGCAATAAGACCAGTCAAAGTATATTCATTACCAAGTGAAGACTTTTTTTGATGGGATAAAACCCAGATTTCTAGCATTGAGACCAGTCTAAGTACATTCATAACCATGTTTAGACTTGATAAAATGAAGATAAAACCCAGATTTCTAGCAATGAGACCAGTCAAAGTACATTCATCACCAATTTTAAACAGTTTAAAATTAGTTTAAACCCAGATTTCTATCATTGAGTCCAGTCAAAGTACATCATAACCAAGTTTTGAGTGAATAAAATGAGTTAAAACCCAGATTTCTAGCATTGAGACCAGTCTAAGTACATTCAAAACCATGATTTGACAGTATTAAATGAAGAAAAACAGATTTAAAAACATAAAGACCAGTCAAAGTACATTCATAACCAAGTTTAGACTTTTTTTGATGGGATAAAACCCAGATTTCAAGCATTGAGACCAGTCAAAGTACATTCATAACCATGTTTCGACTGTATAAAGTGGGTTAAAACCCAGATTTCTAGCATTGAGACCAGTCACAATACATTCATTACCAAGTTTAGACTTTTTTTGATGGGACAAAACCCAGACTTCTAGCATTGAGACCAGTCAAAGTACATAATCAATCAATTTAGACTTTATAAAATGAAGATAAAACCCAGATTTCTAGCATTGAGACCAGTCAAAGTACATTAATGAACAAGTTGAGACTGTATAAAAGAAGTTATAACCCAGTTTTCTAGCATTGAGACAAGTCAAAGTACATTCATAACCAAGTTTAGACTGTTTATAAAAAGCTATAACCCAGATTTCTAGCATTGAGACCAGTTTAGTTCATTCATTACCAAGTGAAGACTGTGTATAAAAAGCTAAAACCCAGATTTCTAGCATTGAGAGCAGTCAAAGTAAATTAATGAAAAAGTTGAGATTGTATAAAAAGCTAAAACCCAGATTTCTAGCATTGAGACCAGTCAAAGTACATACAGTACCTCTTTAAGACTGTATAAAGCTGGTTAAAACCCAGATTTTTAGCATTGAGACCAGTGAAAGTACATTCATAACCAAGTTTGACTGTATACAAAAAGTGAAAACCCAGATTTCTAGCAATAAGGACAGTTAAAGTAGATAACCAAGTTTAGACTGTATAAAGTATGTTATAACCCAGATTTCTAGATTTGAGACCAGTCAAAGTACATTAAAAACGAAGTTTTGACTGTATTTAGTGGGTGAAAACCCAGATTTCTATCATTGAGACCAGTCAAAGTACATTAATGAAAAAGTTTAAACTGTATAAAATAAGTTAAAACCCAGATTTCTAGCATTGAGACCAGTCAAAGTACATTCATTACCAAGTTTAAACTGCTTAAAATTAGTTTAAACCCAGATTTCTAGCAATAAGACCAGTCAAAGTATATTCATTACCAAGTGAAGACTTTTTTTGATGGGATAAAACCCAGATTTCTAGCATTGAGACCAGTCAAAGTACATTCATCACCAAGTTTAGACTGTATAAAATAAGTTTAAACCCAGATTCTAGCATTAAGACCAGTCAAAGTACATTCATTGCCAAGTTAAGACTGTATAAAATAAGTTATAACCCAGATTTCTAGCATTGAGACAAGTCAAAGTACATTCATAACCAAGTTTAGACTGTTTATAAAAAGTTAAAACCCAGATTTCTAGCATTGAGACCAGTCAAGTACATTCATTACCAAGTTGAGACTGTATAAAATAAGCTAAAACCCAAATTTCTAGCATTGAGACCAGTCAAAGTACATTCATCACCAAGTTTAGACTGTATAAAATAAACTAAAGCCCAGATTTCTAGCATTGAGACCAGTCAATGTACATTGACATCCAAGTTTGGACCGAATGAATTAAGTTAAAACCCAGATTTCTAGCACTGAGACCAGTCAAAGTACATTCATAACCAAGTTTAGACTTGATAAAATGAAGATAAAACCCAGATTTCTAGCAATGAGACCAGTCAAAGTACATTCATCACCAATTTTAAACAGTTTAAAATTAGTAAAAACCCAGATTTCTAGCATTGAGTCCAGTCAAAGTACATCATAACCAAGTTTTGACTGTAAAAAATGAAGAAAAACTGAGATTTCAAGCATTGAGACCAGTCTAAGTACATTCATAACCAAGTTTAGACTGTATTAAATAATTCAAAACCCAGATGTCTAACATTAAGACTAGTCAAAGTACATTCATAACCAAGTTTAGACTGTAAAAAAAAAGTAAAACCCCAGATTTCTAGCAATGAGACCAGTCAAAGTACATTCATAAGCAGGTTTCGACTGTTTAAAAGAAGTTAAAACCCAGACTTCTAGCATTGAGACCAGTCAAAGTACATTCATAACCAAGTTTAGATTTTTTTAATTAGTTAAAACTATCAGTTCTAGCATCGACACCAGTCAAAGTACAATCATAACCAACTTTAGACTGTATAAAATAAATCAAAACCCAGATTTCTAGCATTGAGACCAGTCAAAGTACATTCATAACCAAGTTTAGACTGTATTAAATAATTCAAAACCCAGATTTCTAGCATGAAGACTTGTCAAAGCACATTCATAACCAAGGTTAGACTTTTTTTGATGGGATAAAACCAAGATTTCAAGCATTGAGACCAGTCAAAGTACATTCATAACCATGTTTCGACTGTATAAAGTTGGTTAAAACCCAGATTTCTAGCATTGAGACCAGTCACAATACATTCATTACCAAGTTTAGACTTTTTTTGATGGGATAAAACCCAGACTTCTAGCATTGAGACCAGTTAAAGTACATTTTCAATCAATTTAGACTGTTTAAAATGAAGATAAAAGCCAGATTTCTAGCATTAAGTCAAGTCAAAGTACATTCATAACCAAGTTTAGACTGTTTATACAAAGCTAAAACCCAGATTTCTAGTATTGAGACCAGTTTAGTTCATTTATTACCAAGTTTAGACTGTATAAAATAAGCTAAAACCCAGATTTCTAGCATTGAGAGCAGTCAAAGTAAAATAATTAAAAAGTTGAGACTGTATAAAATAAGTTAAAACC
>RPOG01003663.1:0-49884 GCA_008086565.1 Thalassoma bifasciatum | reverse complement strand
CGGGGATATAAGAAACTTCAGGAAAGAGCCAAAAGGAGACTAAACCTTCTGAAGAAGAAGAAATAAATATTTTTATTTCTCTTTTTTACTTGGCTCCACCTGAAATTCTCTACTGCACAGACTCTGGCTGCACAATGGCGGCTAGAGAAACGGGGTTTTTTGGCTTCAAAAACGTAGAACGGTGACAGGCGGAGCCACGCTGTTTATTCTATATACAGTCAATGGTCGAAACCTAATCAGAAACTATTATTAAAAACAGAACGAGCATGAGATTCATTCATTGTTTGGACATGTTCAACATTTACGTGTTTATTCCTCGGATCCTTTCTGAGCATGTGCAGGAGCGACACCACTTCCTTCACTCGCCATTTCAACTACATAGCTTATGAAACATCACATGCTGGGATATTTGAATATAAATGACAACAAAAACCAAAACTTTGACTTTTTTCCTCATATTTTGGTCTTTGTCATCTCAATGAATTTGACTTTCATTTCAAACTTTTACTTTTTATCCCCAAATTTCTTCTTTTTCCTTATAATTTTAGCATTTTTTTTCTCAGAAGTTCTCTATTATGAACTCAAAATTTTGACCTTATATCTTAAAATTTACCTTTTGACGATGTAATTTTGACTTTTTATATCAAATTTTCATTCCTTTTATTTCGAAATTTCAACATTTTTCTTCATAATTATGGCAGGTGTAGCTTTTACATCATTATATCAAAATTGCTACTTTTTCTAACAATTTTTATTTTAATAATTTTTTTTCTCCTATCTGACAATTTAACTTTTTTGTCTTAATTTTTACATTATAATCCTCAAACTAGACTTTTTTAAAAAGAAACAGAAAACAAACTTGTTTTCTCATAGTTTTCTTTATCATCTCAAGTTTTGACTTTTGCTCAAAAATTTGACCTTTGATCCCCTAATTAAGAATTTTCATCTCAGACTTTTGAATTTTTATCTCAAAATGTTGACTTCCTATCACAAAGTCTCCACTTTTTCGTATAATTTTGACATTTCTATCCCAATATTTGATGTATTAATTCAAATTCTTGACCTTTTATTTTGAAATTTCGACTTTTGATCGTACAGTTTCTACTTTTCATTCCAAGCTTTTGTGTTTTAATCTCAAAATTTTAACTTTGTTTTCCCTTGAGTTGAGTTTTTTATCTTATTTTTCTTTTTCTTTCTGACTGCATTGAACTCATAGGAAGCGGACGTTATTACAAACCCTGCAGCGGGCCACTAGAGGGAGCTCTAATTGGTTTGGTTGTTGTTGACGCCTTTAATGAGCCTTAATGTGTGTTTTTGTTGAATTGTCACACACTCAGCTCTCAGTAAAATCATTATTGCAGCTGATAATCTGAGCTCACCTTTCTTTAACATCAGTTTTTGTCGTCACCTCCACAGATGTCGACCTGTTTACACGTTAAAGATGACGACTCTTTAATTCCTTGAACATCTGTTTTCCGTCTCTCAGCTGTGTGTGTGTGTGTGTGTGTGTGTGTGTGTGTGTGTGCTTTGCTGCTCAGTTGCACAGTTAATGTCTTTCCAATAGTCACATCTGAGCACGAACACTTCAGCTCTTCTGTCGATAACTCACTTCACTCGTTTTCACGCTCGTCCATATCAAACATGAGAAGAAGAAGAAAGATCTGAGTGTGTTTGTCCTCCTCCACACACTCGCTGCGTTATCGATCTGTGTGTAAACGCTGTGATGCTGCAGACGCCTGAGCACCTGTACCTGCTGCTGTCTTACCTGAGTGAGTCACGGCTCCTTCACACTGGTTTTGTTTCACTCTCTCAGCTCATAATTTTAATATTAAACGTTAAGAAATGAAGTGCATATCATCGTCTCAGAGTTTGAGATGAGCTTTAATCCTTGGCCCTTGGTTAATGAAGCAGACAAACACAGATATTCTGGCTCTAATGAGGAGGATTAAACTCATCCTGTTATATTTCTGCTCTCCTCATGAGTTACGTAAGCACCATATGGCCTTCAGCGTCTCCTATAACCAAACACGAAGAGAGACGGCGACAGATCAGCAGCCAGGGCAAGATTATAATCAGCAAGATTATCAAGAAGCTTCCTGTCTTCGCTGCTGTTTTCATGAGTTAGGCCAAAACAAAAAAACATCTGCAGGGTTTAACTGTTCACTTTAGCGTCCCAGAATCCTCCAAACTCACTCTGAGCTTCTTCAAATCTACAATAAAATAAGGTAGAAGGATTTCAAACAGAGAAATATGAGAGGAAATGGCTCAAAAACAAGACGATAATGAATCATTAAACAAGACAATGAAAACTGGTTTGTTTTCCAAAAATGAATAAATGAAAAAGCATCATGAGTTTCAGAACTGGAGGTAAATGTAGACTCTCTGAAAGGAACTTTTCCAAACATAAGGGAATAAAAATGCAGAATATATAGATATATACTGGGATCATATCCATTCATGTATCACATCTAATCTATGGAAGCCCATTTCTGCCAATTAGAGATTTAAAATGAAAAACTTAGCCTTATTGAGAATTTGTTTTTTGATGATAAAAAGTAAAAATTATGAGTTAAAAGGAAATATCTTTGAGATAAGAGGTCAAAATAGTTGGATGAAAAGTTGGAATTTTGAGAAAATGCAAAATTTTAAGGTGATAATTTTGACTTTTCAGATAAAAAGTCAAAATTATGAGTTAAAAGGAAAAGATCGAGATACAAGGTCATAATGATAAGATGAAAAGTTGGACTTTAAGGATAAACATCATACATTTTGAGAAAATGCAAAATTATGGGAAGAGAGGTCAAGATTTTGAGGTAAAAAAATTGAAATTTTGGGATAAAAAGTCAAAGTTTTGAGATGAATTGTTGAAGTTTGAGATGAAAAGGTCAAAATTTTACTACAAAAAGTCAAAATTTGAAATGCAAATAAGAAATTTTGAGTTATAAAGTTGTAATCTGAGATAAAAAGTCAAAGTTTTTGGATTTAAAATTTACATACTGAGATTTAAAATTGATATTTTGTGATTAAAAAGTCAAAATTTCACAACAAAAAGTTGGAATTTGAGATGCAAACTTAAAAATGCTGAGTAATTAGACCGAAATTCAGAGGCAAAAACTCAATTGATTCAATTTTATTTTGAGAAAAAGTCCAAGTTAAGTTCAATAGAAAAAAACAGTGAAATTCTATGAAAAGTCCACAATTGAGATAAAGAAATGGAATTTTGCCTTTTTGTCTTCAAATTTTGACTTTTCATCTTGAATTTGTGCTTTATGTGGGCGAGAAAATCTTTTCAAAGGCAGTTTTTCATCAGGACTTATTCGATAAGAAGAAATGTTTTATTAAAAATTACAAAGATTTGTCTAAAAAGAGCACCGGCCTAAGTCATTTTGGCACATTTTATTTTTTAAGCCATGTAAATAATGAGTAAATATCACATCCAGTTTTATGAGTTATGTCAGCACAAAGACACAGAAATTGATTTTTTATTTGTTCGATATTTGAACCTGACTTCGACCTAAAAGCTCCATATTTTTTTCACACTCTCTCGCCCTTTTCTGCCACCTCACTTGATTTTTCCAATAAGTTTCCCGGCGTCTCTGGACTGAAATGTCACATTAAAATGACGAGGTGTCCCTAAAGGAAAATGAGTCCAATATGGAGCATAAAACTTTATAATTTGTGACTCTGACGTTTTGACAGCTGCAGAGGACTGAAACTTTTTATTCTCATCACTGTCACTTCATTTATCAAGCGTTTCACTGATTTATGGATGAATTCATCTGCTGGTGTCAGAGAGGAGTGAAAAATGTCCTGAGAGGAGTTTGGGTCACAAATCTACCTTCTGATTTAAGACCAAAATAAAAAAAGAGACAGTTTGAAACTTTGAAACTTGGCGTTTAAATACTTTGTGGGATATTTATGTTTTGCACCGGGGTCAGCTTTTCCTAAAATCATAAACGGCAGAGAAGGAGATTCATGGCGACCTTTATGAGGCTGCATTTCCTGAGCGCTGCCAGCTCACAACAGCAGCATTTCATCTCTCTCGCTGGGATCCATCAGGCTGAGTGTTTCCCCTTCGCCTGCGTTTGTTTGTGGAGCCGTCAAACTCAGCGGCAGACGCTCGACGTCTTCGTCTGGTTAGGAACGAAGAGTTTGGTTCTGTCGACGCCTCGCTGAGAGAAGAGTTTAACACAAGCATTAAAGTGACGGCGATGGCGTTTGGTGGAGACGAGGATCAATACCAAGAATTTAAACTTCACTCCTGAGGGTAAAATGACTCTGTGGAAACTCACCTCTGAGACTTTGCTCCAAAAACATTCACAGACTCTGTTTCATCTCTCAGAGAGTTTCATGTCACTTTGAGTCTCTAACTGTTAAATCTGAAGCTTTTTATTTGACATTTAATTTAATCACCCTCTAAAGTTTGATGATATCAGGCAGGAAAGTCTCTGGAGATGGATAAATGCTTCCAATTAAAAAAAAAAGACTTTTTTTAAACAGTTCCTGACTCTGTAACAACGGTACATCAGCTTAAAGTCCCAGCGAGGACTTTCTGAGTGAAAATCTCGAAAGTAGCTGAAATGGTGGAAACAGGAGTGAACAGAGAAGGAACAAAAGAGCAGAAGAAAGATAAACAGGAGGGAAAAAACTTGCGTGATCTCGCAAAGTTTCTTCCTACTTTTTTCCTTTTTACCAGCGTCAGTGAACTGGAAATAAAACAGACACAAAGATGGAGGAATATGCATGGAATATACACACCGCCCATGGGAGAAATTAACTTATTCTTATTTCATTATTGGCCTCACAAATACAGATATTAAATATGTTATTGGTTGCAGACATGGCTTTGTATGGGGGCCTTAGGGGACATGGGTGAAAAAAAGAATTTGGACGAAGAAATGCTCCAAATTATCCTCCCTAATTACAATTAACCTTTCCCAAAGGTGATGTTGCGCACTCACATTGTTGTGTCTTTTTTGCTTTTTTTTTTTTCACCCATGTCCCATAAGGGGCTCTGCAAGATAGAGCACGGGCTAAAGGCTAAAACAGGAGGTAAAGGTTAAAACAGGAGCAAAAAGCTAAAACAGGAGCTAAAGGTTAAAACAGGAGCTATTGGCTAAATCAGTCTCTAATGTGTTTGAACTAATGTTGATTCCTGTCCACATGCAGCAGTTATTCTGCAGTGATCTGTTCAAACCTGAGAGTCTATCAATAAAATGAAGAGCCAGGTTTGAGAGATTTTATTCTCGTTCTTATGTAGCTGGTAAAAACACTGATCATTTAGGAAAATGACGTTCTGGTAGCCAGGGGAACTTTTAAAAACATCAGAACAGACAGTGCAGAGTAAAACTGAAAACAACAGGAGGATAAACTTCCTTCTTCTGCTTCTTTTGTTGTTGTTATTGTTTTTTAACATGCAGATTGAGTCACTTCACTCATGTTGTTTTCATGTTTTTAACCTTTAGTGTCTCTTTGTCACAGCAGCTGCAGATTTATTCCTCTAATTTCAAATTACCGTAAAGAGTAGTGTATAAGGGCAACTGTTTTTTTATTATTTTTTTTATTTTTGTCTTATTAAAGGGATCACAAAGACTGTCCAAGGGATCCTGGAAAAGTATCATCTCTAGATATTTGCCTGACCGTAATCCACAATTTGAAAGAGATTATCTGCGCTAAAATTGTTTATTTGTAAACGTTAAAGGCTAAAACAGTCTCTAATGTGTTTGTGCTAATGTTGATTCCTGTCCACATGCAGCAGTTAATCTGCAGTGATCTGTTCAAACCTGAGAGTCTATCAATAAAATGAAGAGCCAGGTTACGTTTGCTCTGCTTGGTGAGGTTGGAGTTGGTAGATGAGACCTGGTAGGACACAACCAGGATTCACTAACGTTACAGACATGTATCAGAGCACCGAGCTGTGAGGAGCTAACTTGGTATTTGGTGAAATGTTGTATTGAACAAAGGAAAGTAGAGTTAAAAGAGGATCTCAAAACAAATGCACGAGTGATGTCATCATGACAGTTTGAGTGTTTTTCTCATGTTGTTTCATCTATTCCAATTCCAGCGGGACGTTACCCTGACAGCCAATGATATCCTGGAGTTAATTTGTCACTTACATTGAGATACGACTGTGTGACATGTAGGAAAAACAGTGTTTGTGTTCAGTTTTTACCGTGCAGCAGAGCCAGAGTCCATTTCTGCCCGTTGATGCTTGAACAGATTTCTTGCATATTTTGTTGGGAGACAATATCTGAGGTAGAGCTGGTAAATGTAGAGTGAGTATAAATAACTGAATCTAACTCAGAAATATCACCAGATTCTGTCTTTTCATGGGGCGAGAAATTGGTTGGATGGTTTTCTAACTCTGCAGATAAGAAAACAAGGAGTATTTGTAGATGTTGGCTCTGAAAAGCAGAACTTTACAGACGTTGAAGATGTAAATGAACTTCCTTCACACTCCACACTTATTTTTTATCGTCACCACTGAGATAATTGAATTTTTAAACTGGTTACAGTTGCGTCACACTGAGCTGTGTCTTGTTTTTACTGCCTCGCTCACACACACACACACACATAAAATCCTGAATATTTGAGGCTTTTTCTTCCTCGTGCAAACACAGGATCTGTCTCCTCTCTTTGTTTTTCTGTCTCTGCTCCTGCGATCAATCATCACGTATCCAGGCTGCATCACGCCGACTGCTCTGGTGAAATAATGAGAATACAGAGGCTGAATATTTCATTCTGTCCGTTCACACAGCGTTTACATCTTTAAGACGGAGGAGCTGCGTTTCTGAGGCTCTTTTCTGTGATTTTCTTCTTCTAACCTCTGTGGTTTAACATCTCAGGAAGTGAAGACTCAATATTTGAGTGACATCGTCTCTTTTTATGAACTGAGTCAAGTCTGAAGCCGTTTTCTCTGATAATTGTCCATAAAACTCCATCATGAAGACAGAGAAGAGAGTTATCAGGGGAATAATTACCTTTCTACCTGTTATTTCTGTTATGTGAGATTTTCAACATATTTATTTCTAAAACACAGCCCTATGTTGTTTCCAAATGAGCAACAAACAAACAGCTGACAATTCTTTCTCCTCAATCCCCCAACAGTTAGAGACAGCAGTGACAGAAACTTTGGCTTAAAACAAACTAAATGGAAGTTCCTTCATCCAGAATATTTACTTTCTTCTTAAAAAACTGTTAGTCCACCTGAAAAAACATGGGAATCAGAGACTGAGGTTGTAAAATGTGATTGTGCCTGAATCTTAAAGCAAAAGTTTCACCTTGAGGATGTTTTCAGTGACTTTAATCAACGTGCTCGAAAATAAAATGCACTCATCAGTGTAGGTCACATCACTTACAGTCTCTTTAAGTTGCTTTAAGTCATAAATTGATGTCAAGTCTCCTCGTTTTGGTGACTCTACGTCACTCTGTGGCATCACTTTATGTCACTTAACATTACATCACGTCTTCTTACATCACTGTGAGTCATTTTAAGTCGTGTCACTTTGCGTCACATAACTATATATCATATCATTGTGTGTCACTACTTTAAGTTACATCACTTTACCTAAAGTAATTTTATATTACGTCACTTTACGTCAGTTTAAGTCAAGTTACTTTGTTACATCACATCACGTCAATTGACTCCGCGTCACTTTACATCACGTCACAAAATGTCACGTAACATGTCACTTTACATCAATTTAAGTTGTGTCACTTTGCATTACATCACTTTATGTCACTTTATTTCATTTCACGTCATTTTACATCACTTTACGGCACATCAATTTGACCTCACGTCACTTTATGTCACTTTGCGTCACTTTCATCACGTCACTTCATGTCATTTCACATCAGTTTAAGTCGTATAACTTTGCATCACGTTACTTAACATCATGTCACTTTAGGTTACTTCGCTATAAGTCATGTCATTTGTTATCACGCCACGTTATGTCTCGTCCCTTTGTGTCATTTGACTGCAGGTCACTTTCCCTGCGAATGTGACGTCACATTAAGTCGGTAACCTTAAAACACTCATCTCTTGACATCATTTTGTCACTTAACGTTGCACCACTTTACATCAGGTTTACAGTCATCGCATCACTTTGTTTCACTTTGTGTCAAGTTTTTCAAGTCACTTCATGAGTTAGGTTGAAAATTTGAGCTGTCTGTTTTCTACAAGAGACTTTTAAACATGGACTTGGTCTTTGTGAAATCTCTGATTGGTTTCCAGAGAGAAGTGAACACGAACTTCACTGACTTTAAGAAAAGTTCAGGGACGTTACTCTTTGATTTCAGATCTGTGCCAAAACTCAAAACTAGGACTGTGGTAAAAAGGTGTTTACAAGCTATTCAAACAACTATAACTCTAAAAATGTTGCTCCTTGGTTTTAAATATCTGAAAGATTCCTCGCCATGTTTGGAGGTTTTTGCTTTTCCGGTGGTAGGAAGATTCCCAGGATCCTCTCTGTTCACTGAGGTTGGTTTTCTAAATGATGCAGCTGAAAATAAGGATAAATGAAGACCTCTGAGTGTTGGATTTGCATCAGTTAACAGTATTTTTTGTGTTGTTTGTGCTGTAAAGTGAACAGATCTGCACACACCTCACTGTCGTCAGGTTGGACTCTACCCCCCCCGTCTGAGTTTCCCTCCTCACAGCTACATTACTTTCTAACCTTGACAAAAATAAAGGTGAAGAAACATTTAGTGTGATGGATTACCCATCTCAAACAAATTTAAACTCTCTGCAAGTTGATTTTCTTTCACTGCAGGGAAATTAATGGAAAGCGCCTGCGAGGAAGGAAATTAATCTAAAAGCATATGTTATAGTTTGGAGGTTGGACAGCAATAACTGCTCATGCAATTTGTAGTTAATGGCCTAAAACAACAGTACNGTTTGTGCTGTAAAGTGAACAGATCTGCACACACCTCACTGTCGTCAGGTTGGACTCTACCCCCCCCGTCTGAGTTTCCCTCCTCACAGCTACATTACTTTCTAACCTTGACAAAAATAAAGGTGAAGAAACATTTAGTGTGATGGATTACCCATCTCAAACAAATTTAAACTCTCTGCAAGTTGATTTTCTTTCACTGCAGGGAAATTAATGGAAAGCGCCTGCGAGGAAGGAAATTAATCTAAAAGCATATGTTATAGTTTGGAGGTTGGACAGCAATAACTGCTCATGCAATTTGTAGTTAATGGCCTAAAACAACAGTACGCTTCCTTAAGCTGGAACACAGCTCAGATATAGATCATGCAAAAGATGCTGCGGCTCAATTCAGGAGGATTCAGTTGATGTATTGTGTTGTGGATTTCTGCAGAAAGGTCTGGCTCTGCTTTTACAGAGGAAGTGCTCTGGACAAACAGGCTTCGTCTGTTCTCTGTTTCACGTCAAATACAGACTCTGTTCTCTAAAAGCTGGAGGGTTTTTTAATCAGGATTGATTTGAGTCTGCTTGGAAAAATTGTCTCTAACCTCAAAACATGAGCAAAGATCTCGTCGTGTGAGATGTCACAGTTTTATCCTTTTTTTGTCGCAGAAAATCCTGATTCTTTCTTTTAACTGTTCACCAGATCTTGAACAGACTTGCTCAAATAAGGACAACATAAAACATCGGAGAAGCATGGGGCCTCAAACACCAAGGTTTGGCCAATCAGAGGGGAGGGGCCTTTGGGCAGGGAGCCTTAAAGAGACAGCAGCTAAACAGAGGCAGAAGTAAAAGCTTTGAAACACCAAAAAGAGATTTTATGAGCTGGAAATCATAGGACATTGATTCCCAACCTGTGGTCCGGGGACCCAAGGTGGGCCGCAAAGCTATTGCAAGTGGGCCGCAAAATCATGTCCAATTAAGTATGATTTTATTGGAGTGTAATTCTATGAAGGTACTAATAAACAGAATAACATTTAAAATTTTGAAATCAGTCAAGTTTTGAAGGAAATTAAAACAGTTCAGATACTCATATATGAAAAAAAAGTACTTTAGGAAGGCATATTATGGCCCAACAGGTAACATGACCCTAAACATAATAATATCCGGAAATGCAAGAAAATAAAATGTTATCAAACCCAAATTTTTAAAAACTTGTTGAAAGTGTAACAAAAGTGCTGAGCCTCAATTGTTAAAAAAAAGAAAAGAAAAAAAAAACGCAGTAAAACCAAAGATGTAATAACTGACCCAAAATGGAATAAGTTGATATATTTTTGGCAAAAAATTGTTACGTTTTTGCCTTATCATCTGTTATATTATTGACCAGTTATCACATTTAGGGTTTATTATATTTTTCATCATATTTTGGGTCGTTCTTACATTCTGGGTTATTGTTACAAATTTGCTTCTAAAAAGGCGTCACAGAGCCGACTCTCTCTCTCTCTCTTTCTGCGACGCTGACGAGAATCTGAAGGCAGCTCGAACAGGAAAAGCAAGAGATGAAAAATCTTCCCGACATGAATTTGCATTTGGAAATCTTCCAGCTGGAGTCTGTTTGGGTTTTCCATTTGGTTTTAACCTTCCACTGACTTTCAGGTTTACTGTTTTTACACGTCTGACAGATTAAAGCTGCTTTTATCGATATGATGCTTTGATTGGTGATAAGCTGATAATAAATTTACTGATCATTTCCTCAATCTTGTTAAATGAAGAGATCTTGCCTTGTCTCATGTCTCATGAATAGAGATTTCTAAAACATATGAACATGTAGAGCAGTGATTCCCAACCTGTGGACCACGGCCCTCTGGTGGGTCGCGAAGGTATTGCAGGTCGGCCGCCAGAAAACCTTTTTTTTTTTTTTTTTGCTGCAGTGGTCAATCCAGGTGGTGAATATGGGGTAAAACAGTAAAAAGTAGCAATGAAAATAAATAAAATGTAGTCTAAGGTGGCAAAACTTGCCAAAAAGCAGAAAATTTAGCAAGAAAATTTGGGGAAAACTTGAAAATAGTCAAGAGAGAGCATGAACGGGGAAAAAGGTGACAAAAAAAACAGTGGCAATTAGTAAAAGTGGCCAAAGGCAAGAAAGTTGGAATAAAACTTTGAAAAAAAAGCCAGAAGAAGGGGGAAAAATATCTAAGAAGTGGCAAAGAGGAGTGAAAACGGATTCAAATGGACACAAAGCAACAAAAACATTTGGCAAGAAACTTGGGAAAAGACTTGGAAATTAATCAGAAAAGAGTAAAAAATGGTGAAACAAGTGACAAAGAAATAGCCAAAAGTGGTAAAATTGGCTTAGGTCAACAAAAAATGGCAAGAAAAATGGGATAAAACTTCAAAATTTGTCAGAAAGAAGCAGAAAAATGGTCCAAAAGTGACCAAAAGTGCAGATAATGCAATATGTCTTCAACCTCAAATGTGTCAGAAAACCTTTTTGTTTTTTTTGCAGCAGTGGTCAATCCAGGTGGTAAATATGGAGGGAAACAGAAAAAAGTAGCAATAACAATAAATGAAATGTAGTCTTAGGTGGCAGAAACCGCCAAAAAGTGATAAATATTAGCAAGAAAATTGGGAGAAAACATAAAACATAGTCAAAATGGAGCAAAAATGGTGGAAAAAGTGAGGAATTCAGTGGCAATTGGTAAAAAATGGCAAAAGGCAAGAAATTTAGCAACAAAGTTGGAATTAAACTTAAAAAAATAGTCAGAAAAAGGGAAAAAATGGCCAAAAAGTGGAAAAGAGGAGTGAAAACGGATTCAAATGGACGCAAAGTAACAAAAATTGAGAAGAAACTTGTCAATATATCAGGAGGAAGTTAAAAATGGTGAAAGAAGTGACAAAGAAATAGCCAAAAGTGGTAAAATTGGCTTAGGTCAACAAAAAATGGCAAGAAAAATGGGATAAAACTTCAAAATTTGTCAGAAAGAAACAGAAAAATGGTCCAAAAGTGGCAAAAAAGAGTGAAAAGTGTCTAAAACTGCAGGTAATGCAAAATGTCTTTAACCTCAAATGTGTCAGAAAACCATTCTTTGCAGTAGATGTTTGATGCTGAGTGATACTCAACCCTGCTCAACCAAAGACAAACTGTTAAAAACTACCTTACAAAAAAATCTGAGTGGTCAAAAGAGGCAAAAACAGTAAAGAGCAGTAATACAAATATATAAAATCTAGTCTAAGGTGGCAAAAATCGCCACAAGGCAACAAAGATCAGCAAGAAAATTGGAGGAAAAGTTGAAAAATAGTCAGGGGAGAGCATGAAGGGAGAAAAAAGTGACAAAAAACAGTTTCAATTGGTAAAAATGACCAAAGGCAAGAAAGTTGGCAGAAAATTTGGGATAAAACTTGAAACATAGTCAGAGGGAGGGGGAAAAATATCTAAGAAGTGGCAAAGAGGAGTGAAAAGTGATTCAAATTGACACAAAGCAACAAAAAATGGTGAGAAAGTTGGGAAAAGACTTGGAAATTAATCAGAAAAGAGTAAAAAATGGTGAAAGAAGTGACAGAGAAAAGCCCAAAGTGGTAAAATTGGCTTAGGTCAACAAAAAATGGCAAGAAAAATGGGATAAAAGTGTCAAAAAAGAGTGAAAAGTGACCAAAAGTGTAGATAATGCAGTATGTCTTTAACCTCAAATGTGTCAGAAAACCATTCTTTGCAGTAGATGTTTGATGCTGAGTGATACTCAACCAAAGAGACAAACTGTTGTAATAAAAAAAGTAGAAGGAAGTGACCCAAAATAGCCAAAAGTGGTAAAATTGGCTATGACAGATGTGATTAAACTTCAAAATTAGTCAGAAAGAAGCAAAAAATGTCACAGTCACGTGCAGCAAAAAGAAATGTATGGATTGTTGTTGTTGTTGTTATTAATGTAACTGTTCGTGTCCTACAATGTGTTTGTTTAAAATCAGAGAAGATGGGAAACTAGAAATAAATAGTAATTGCAATATTGTAAATAAAAATCAGACTGTGATTATTTCTGACCCTGAGTTTCCTCTTCATTAGCTCTAAAAGCTCTGACTCCAGCTGCTGATCTCAGGTGCAGCTTCCTCTCTCTCTCTCTGTCGTGGTGAGAGTTTCAGGAAGCAGATGGGAGTGAACTTTAGACGCAGCGAGGGGCCGAGCGGCGCCGTCCAGCTGACAGCGAGGATGGCCTGCCTGATGTTTGATTAAGAGGCACGCTGACCTTTAGGCGGCTCCAGGGGGCGCTGAGACACGCGCTCACCTGACAGCCCGCGAGTCAGAGCGCCATCATTACGGCCCAGATCTATCAATCCAGCCGGGAGCTTTTTCTCTCTGGAAACACGAAAATGCCACGAGCAAGACGTCAGCGGGAGGACGTGTCGGAGGGTAAATGTAGACGGAAGAAGGTTAAGAAAGGAAACGAGACAAACTGGAGTCTTCACCTCCTCCTGCAGCGACTGAACTCCAGCTTTAAAGCAGAGATCAGGAGCAGAAACCGCCGCTTTGATAAACACACAGGGATCCTGAGCACCGATGCCTTTACCCCTGATGATAATTGATGGCGAGGAAGAAGCCGAGGCGAGTCAATACGGCGTGATGAATAGGACCTGTAAAGTGGCATTGGGTGTGCGCCTCTACTGTTCATGACAAATTGGCTGTGTCAGACTGCAGGTATTTCCCTTCCAATCAATACAGAGTGACAAAAACACTGCTGAGGCCAGCGCCCATTTATAACCACAGAGACGGCCACGCAGACGCACGAGAGGCGGCGAGAAAGACGCGTTTTTATTCCACTCAGAGGAAAATCAGAGCGGATATCAGCTGACGGAGTAATGAAGTAGATCCATCTCTGATTAAAAGCAGCGTGACAGGAGGCTGTGTCAGGCCGCTTTAATATTTAATCACTCAGAGTAGATACATTACGCCATTATATATATTTAATATTCATTACAGACGCATAAACCTGAGTTTTAGATATCAGATATTCTGATAATGTTGGTCCACTCCCTCTGACAAATGATGCCACAGAGTAAAAACAGTCTCAATCCTCTTTGTTCTCTTGGACCTGAACTGACAGATCTGTGCACTGGAAAAACTGACAGTTGTTTTTTTTATATGGGTCAATGAGGTGACGTCCCTTTTTTTTGTGTCTGAGTGCAATATTTCCTTCCATCATGAATACTCATAAAGTAGTGTACATAAAGAAATAAGATACTTTGGACACAATAAACTTGTGTAGAAATTTGATAATTTTATATTGTACAAAAAAACACAAAACCAAGGAGTTTGGGGGTTTTACAGTCCACCACGTACCGTCCTGACAAGTATCCACAGTAATTAAACTCTAAAAATTGAATGTCAGTTATTGTAAATGGAAAAATTCCAACTTTTTCCTCCTAAATTCAGAGGTTTCTTTCTGGAGAATTTATTGATTCAGTATTTATTAAGTTGTCCTAATATAACTTAACAATAATAAATTATAATCACGTCAAGAAAAAAAAATCCATCAGCTTTACTCTCACATTCCTCAAACTGGAAACCAGAGAAACAAACTACAAAACAGAGCAAACAGAACTATCATACTACAAACTACAGTCAGATACAGTATCAGTGAAAACTACATACTGCATTAGAAAGTAGTATGTAGTAGGCGAATTCGAAAACAACCCAAGTGTCTTTGCTGCATGACTTAGACTGACTGTATATGCTAGATCAGTGGTTCCCAAAGTGGGGGTCGGGACCCTTTGGGGGGTTGCGAGACATCGATAGGGGGTCGTGGAATGTGTCCCAAAATCTAAAACCATGAACAATTCCACATTTAATCTGTTATTGTAAGAATAAAAGCAAAAATAGGGGTTAAAGATAATATAAAATCATTCAAACAGAAAATGTTTTATCTGTTTTTCACATTTCTTTGTTGAAGTTTGATGCAGTGAACACAGCGAAGTGCACATTGGTCTGTAAATTTTCTACCGATGAGTTAAATTAAGTATCCTCAGGGAGGGTTTTGTTGGTTTTTGTCTGTTTTTGGATTGTCCCATTAGTGTTGTACCACAGCAGGGGGTCACCAGTCTCTAACGCTGCTATTTTGGGGGTCACAGGCTGAAAAGTTTGGGAACCTTTGTGCTAGATGGTAGAAAACTTGCTGTCAATGCTCGATGCTGTAGACTAAGTGTCTAAGCTCCATGGCATAGACTGGCTGTCTAAGCTCCATGGCGTAGTCCAGCTGTATGAGATTCTATTAAAATAATGTGTTTTTTCTGCAGAACTCTTCATGAAAAGTCCCCATAAATATAACGTATTTGCACTTGAATATTTGTTCTATTTTTATTCCCATAATTTTGCTTTACTATGTAATGTAGATGACATTTTAAATCACAAGTATGTTACAATTTGTCAAGTAGCATAGATGAAGTAACTACAAAGACCAACACACAAAATGATTTTCCGTGTTGTTTTTTAAGTCAAATCAACTCATTGGATTTTACAGTGTTTCAGATTTTCAGACAATGTTTGTCCAGTCCCTTTGACAAACGATGCCATGAGGTATAAACAGTCTAAATCCTCCTCTTTGTTCTGTTGGACCTGTACCCACAGCCCTGTATATGTGTGTGTGTGTGTGTGTGTGTGTGTGTGTGTGTGTGTGTGTGTGTGTGTGTATGAAAGATGAACCTGGCTCTCTCTGTACTGTACCGAGCTGAAAACCTGCCAGTGAGCATCTGCCCGATCAGTGGGGACGCGCAAATGAGCCCAGGATGCTTCTGTAATCTGTTAATTCAGCTTCACTGAGCTCCGTGTGTGTGTGTGTGTGTGAGTGTGTGTGTGTTTTAGTGAGTGTGTGATTTACAGTACCGACAGCAGGCGGCTGCAGCAGAGCACAAAGGTAATATGACAACTCCTGTAGGTGTGTGTGCAGCACAAACCTGCAAATATCTACAAATCCTGCAAAACTATTTCTCATTCCAGTCGCTTATTTTAAATGTTACCATCAGAAAACTTTGACCTCTGTTCTAAAAACGAGTTCATTCATGCTCAGAGTGATATTTCAGCTTATTATCATGAATAAAATGTAAGAATTTAAATCCCTAGATGCTTACCTCAGAAGTCGTCTCCGTCTGTGAACCTGGATTTGTGGTTTTTAGTATTCATGTGGCAGAAATAAGGGAAGAGAAATCCATTAAATGCAGAGCTCTGGGTTCAAGGTGACTTTATTTGTACCTGTGGGTGGTTTTGCAGTGAGTGAGTCAGCCTCCTGTTACAGCAGAAGACAAAGGAAGTGACAAACAGAAATAACAGTGACTGTCAGTCAGAGAGTCAAGGTGAAGGGATGTGGAGCGTTTTAAGACGGGCAAATATTTAGTGTCACAGAAAAAAAACAACAACGTGTTTTAAGATTCTGTATTTCAGTCAGATAAAACTGTCAGAGCTCTGCATCCATCCAAGACATGAACACGTTGAAAAATCACTTTATAACAGTAAGTTTAAAGGATGACGGACAAGAACAAGCTCTGGACGTGAAGTGAAGCAACAAGGAAGTAAAAAAAAACTGCACAAAGACTGGAAACTACATTCAGTTGCAATATCCTAATCTTAGAAAGTGAAATATTTCTATAACCTGAAATGTGTCAAAATATCAGCTACAGTTTTTTCAGCAGGTGTTTTCTGTTCTACACCAGAATTACACAACCAAAGAGACAAACTGTTAAAAAGAAACTATACAAGTGGAGAAAAGAGGCAAAAACAGCAAAGAGGAGAAATAAAACTTAGTTGGAGGTTGCAAAAATTGACAAAAAGCAACAAAAATTGGCATTTAAATTGGGATAAAACATGGAAACACTCAAAAAGTAGCAAAAAATGGTCCAAAAGTGACTGAAATGGAAAAAAGCAACAAGAAAATCTTGAAAGAAACTTTGAAAATTTCAAGTAGTAGCAAAAATGCTGAAAAGAAAGTGATGAAAAACTGTAAATAGTGGGAAAATTGCAAAAATTAACAAAAGTGGCAAGAATGTTGGGATTAAACTTGGTAAATAGTCAGTTTGTTGCAACAAATGGTCCAAAAGTGTTAAAAAATGGACAAAAACAAGAATAAATGGTGAGAAAATTGGGAGTGAACCTGGGAAATAGTGAAAGAATGATGCAAAAGTGTTAAAAAAGAAGGTAAAAGTGTTTAAATGTGTTAAAATCAGTCCCAGTTGTAGTGGTAGTGGGTTGTTGTTGTTGTGCTGTAATTAATGTAACTGTTCATGTTCTACAATGAGTTTTTTTTTAAAACAGAGAAGATGGAGAACTAGAAATAAATTGCACTTGCAGTATGAGAAATCATGATTGCAATTAGATTATTTTTGCAAATGGTTCAGCCCTAGTTCACAGAGCTTCACACAGACACGCTGAGAATCTTTTAAAGAGTCAACAACAAAAAAAAAAAACATCTGGAGAAAACATTTTGACTAAAACCTAAGAGTAAAATTCTTCTGTTGCTTCTGTGTTTCAACCATTGACTGTATATAGAATGAACAGCGTGCTTCCTCCTGTCACCGTTCTACGATTTTGAAGCCAAAAACCCTGTTTCTCTAGCCGCCATTGTGCAGCCAGAGTCTGCCCAGTAGAGAATTTCCGGTGGAGCCAAGTAAAAAAGAGAAATAAAAATATTTATTTCTTCTTCTTCTGAAGGTTTAGTCTCCTTTTGGCTCTTTCCTGAAGTTTCTTATATCCCCGATAAAAACTACTCACGAACGGCAGCTGTCAACTATCGTAAAATGAAACTTATATCACGGTTTTTAACGTCCAATAACTAATGAGAAACTAACTTCTCAGGAAAAAAAAAACACCTGAACACCATGCAGCCAGATGACATCATCATACCACCTTAGAGTAAAGATGAGAGAAACGTTTCTACCAGGTATCGTAATTTTTTAAAGTTTTCCCGGCTCATATCTGGAATACATGGGGAGGCGGGGCTTATGACCTATACTGCAGCCAGACACCAGGGGGCGGGGCTTATGACCTATACTGCAGCCAGACACCAGGGGGCGGGGCTTATGACCTATACTGCAGCCAGACACCAGGGGGCGGGGCTTATGACCTATACTGCAGCCAGACACCAGGGGGCGGAGCATCTGCTGGAGGCTTCAGTTTAAGCCGAACATTGTTACGTCCACTCATTATACATTCTATGGTCTCAACGCAGCGATAAAAGTGCTGTGAGTGCATGTTTCTAAACTTCAGGGAGTTAAAATGTTGGACTCATGACGCAGCGACTTGTGTTTATCTCAACACGCCGAACACGTTTATCTCTGACACGCGGCGCCCTGCAGCAGGAAAACCTCCTCAAAGCGTTTCTGAAACCTGCAGTTTGGAGTCGTTTAATACAAAGACGAGTTCTTCATGTACAAATCTGAAGCTAGGAGGAGCCGTACGTTACCAACAGACCTCATCAGGTTTGCTGCGGCTCATTGGTCGTCTCCGGGCTGCAGCTCGCTCCGGCGCCATTATTTTCCCCGGGCAAATTGGTGGTGAGGATGATGTCCCCTTAATGATTGTTTCTAATGTAAAGCTAATGTAGTGGTGATCAAAGCTCGCCTCTGGAGTTTAGACAGTGTCTGTGTGTGTGTGTGTGTGTTCATGTGTGTGTGTGTGTGTGGAGAAGAGGAAGATAATTGGCTCTCCAAAAGTTTACAGGAAGTAATAAGGAGGAAAAGTTAAAAAGGCGTAGACGGGTGGAGAATGTGCTCCAGATGATTTTAATACCAGTTAATGGAAACAACACAGAGAGGAATAAAAGATGAGTCAGGATATTTTTTATCTGTTTTCTGAGCCTGAAAATCTGCTGCTTTGACTTCAGACCTTTTTATGAGCTGCTGATTATCTGTGTCTCCACAAGGGGGCGACAAATTCATTCACATTGTCTGTTAATCTGAAAAAATGTGGTTTTATACTGAGATAGTAATTTAATCTAAGGGATTAACTCACCCTCTGATTGGTGGAGGTGTCGTTTTTGTTGTTTGTCTGGTGCTGTTTTGTAATTATCTGTAACTCCTGGCTGGCTCGCCAATTTTGTCGTAGAACAAAAATCAAAATAACAGGACGTGATTTAGGATCAGATCTCTAAACAAACTCAGACTATGATGAAATTAGTAAAGTCTTATCCAGCTTTAGTGCTGTTTAAAATTGCAAACTGCCTCATTCTTTCAGCTTTTACGTGACTTTACGAGACAGAAGTGATGGAAAAAATGTCAACAGTTGATTTTTCTGGGGGAGATTTCTGGTATTCTTGAGTGTTGGCCTTTACCAGGGAGCCTTTTATTCTGGATTCTTCTTTTAGTGATGCTACACTTTGGTTCCTGCTTTGAAAGTGAAGTGATGCACCAACAGTTCCTTGTTTCTCATCCATCAAAAAACACAGAACTGAAAATTACAGAGAATTTAAGAAACGAAAGAAAAACTGAGCAGAGAGTTTTTCAAGCCCCTCAAACTTATCGAACACGTTTAATGATGAGATTTATTTTCTCTATGTTTGTTGATGTTTCCAGAATTTTAATTGTGTGTAACCTTCTTATTTGAGCAGCTGTGCTTGTTAAAATGTAGTTTATATTAAGAAAATCCATCCAAACTGTTCTTTAAGTGAAGCTCACAGAGTTTGAGTGTGGTTCCTGTAAATTATACTTGAAATTCAGCTCAACTCTTTCCTGAAACAATGGACTTTTCCCTCCCAAACATCTGTTCCTGCATTTTTCTTTACTGTACTTCTCACTAATTGGGCCTCGATTCAGCCCGAACACAATTACAGCTTCATTTTATTTCCTCCTAGATTTCACTGTAACTAAAACGCTCATTGAAATTCTCTGTGGAGGGAGATGGATGGTGCAGCGCTGTTGCTTCATGCTGAAATTGAGCAAATTGTGTTCAGTGAAAAGGATTTTTCTTGCAGCAGAGAAAACCACAGTGTTCCCCGGGGAAATATATCAATATTGAACCATGGGCGTCCACGCTCGCCGCCGCCACCGCCGCCGCAGCTGTGCTGAGGAATCCAGACGCAGATAATGGCGTCTAGACAAATATGTCATTGACATTTTGCATAAAGAAAGGAAAAGAGATGAATGTGGGCGCCGTGAAGGTGCTGTTTGTGCTGCTCCTGCTCGTCATTAAGGTGCTGGCTCTTATTGTTGGGTTTTATTATGGAGGTGGAGTGAAACCTGCGCTGAGCGATGGAGGTGGAAATCTGTGCGCTCGTTTCTGCTGCAGGAAGCTGCAGGCCCGACCTCCTGAACTCTGCAATGTCTGCATTAATGTTTTAGCTTATTGTGACGTCTGTAGCTCTGCTGCACAGGAAGAGAATAACGTAGAGACCTCGAGGGATTTTAAAACCAGCCCTGACGTCAGCGTTTGGGGTAAATAACTTCACGTTACTGATTGAAAACGCTACACAACACCTCAGCTAAGAAGAATCAGGCTTCAGTCAAACAATGTGCATTGAAAACTACAGGAAACATTAAGACTTAATTATCCAAGACCTTAAAAGCTGAAATATCAGCTTTTACTGAGCCCAACCGCTGATATTCAACCATCAGAAAAACTGATTCTGATGCGTCTGAGTGAGTGAGTTTGTGAAGCAGCAAGAAATAATTGACAAGAACTGACAGGGAGGACACAAATGCATGATTTTAAACGAAACAAGCCTCTTGAAACTAACCCTTTGAGCTGAAACTGTGCTGGTGCATAAGCTTTCTTTGTGGTTTACTGCTGACGTTAACTCATTAGTTGCCATTGACGTCTTTACATGTCAATTATTCACTGTGGCAGGCTGGGGGACGGTCTTACAGAGCGTATTCATCAATATCAGGTTTGTAAACTAGTGTACAGACAAACTGAGCCGTGTAGGTGGCAGCGGTGCTCTTTGGATGAGAGATCAGCAAAGATTATGAGAAGAGACGACAGAGAGACAATAGCAGACGTCGCTGGTTGGAAAAAGTTCAGGCAGCTCAAACTTTAATGGAGTATTTTATCACAATCATGAGAAAAAACAACAAAGATCATGAGAGAATTAAAGAGCGGAGCTTCAGAAATGAGCATCAAAAAGCTAATAAAGTTAATTTTCTCAGTTTATTGGTAAAAAAAACGGGTAATTTTGATGAAACCAGCGCGGGTTCTACTGCTTATTACTAATGAATGGGAAAAGATAGAAACAAACGACTTCCTGATGAAAGAGTTTGCTTCTTCTTTTCTGAAGTTAATATAGTCACGGAAAATAAAAATATGTGTGAAAGATCGGTCAAAAGTAGAGCTGAACAATTTATCGTTTTCTGATCAAAATCAAGATTTTAGACATCACGATCATGTTTTCGCCAAAACTGCAATTGTTTTGCTCCTGACTGACCCAGAATCTTTAGTGTCAGCTGTTTCACACACACACACACACACACACACACACACACACACACACACACACACACACACACGTGTTTAATTATAAAACTGTTGGGAAAAATTCCTTTTTTTCCTTGGGATTGTTGAATCTCGAAAAGAATAGTAACGAATAAATTAAAATAAAAAAATTTAACAAAACATAAAATAGAAAAAAATTGTATTTTGTCAATAAAAACGTGAGTCAACAAAAATTTTCAATTCTCAGTTTCTACCGAGAAAAACAAGATGTCAACAATTTTGATTTTTACGTTAATTTTTCAGGTCAAGTTTTTATCACTCTCAACTTTAAGTTGTTCAGACTCAGTGGAGGTGTTTGACTAAGGGTTTTAAGAAAAGTCACAATTTTGGCTGTTAATCTCAAAATCTTCTTTTCTTTTTTCAAAATTTTGCCTTTTATCAATATTGTCTTAATTTCATATGGTTTCGACTTAAATCTTAGAATTTTGACTTTTTATATCAAAATTTCCGCTTTTTATCTCAAATGTTGCCTTTATTTCAAAATTTTGATGCTTAATCTAAAAAAAATTGACTTTTTATCTCAGAATTTTGTCTTTATTTTTCAAAATTTCCACTTTTCAACTTAAATATTGACCTTTATATCTAAAAGTTAAAAATAATTCTTACCTTCATTTTTATCCTTGTATTATAGTTAAAACTTCTGATATTTTGATGTAATTCTCTGCCGGACATTGGTATATCGCAATCGCAATATCTGCCAGAAAAATCGCAGTTAGATCTTTTTCTAAAGTCGTTCAGCCCGAGTCAAAATGGCACAAAATCATGAACTTGTTCTTTGGCTTAGTCTGCGGTAAAGCTTTTCATCCTCTCCTCATCTGGATCTCTGGATTTCTGTCAACACACAACAACACCTGGACAAAAGCTCTGACTCTCCATACTTTTGTGAAACCTGTTGCACAACGAGAGACAGAAAACTGTGCAATAATTGGCGAGCCAGCCACAGCAAGGCTCATTCAATCTGATTTCTACCCAAAGTGCTGTGGAAACCTTTGGTAAGGAACACCAACTTAATCATCTTTGTACAGAAAAATGATCAGATAAAGCTGCAGGAAATACTTAAACCTGAAACTAAAGAAATGCAGATTCAGACTGGATTAACGGAAGACGAGTGACGTGACTTTTTGAAGGTCATGGGTGAAAAGAGGAAAAAAGGTAAACAGAACTTTCTTAACACTGAGGAAGTCACTAAGCTTTAGTGTTTCTTTAATGATGGGGGAACTTTAGGGACAGTTTTTCAACAATTAGGTGCACTCTGCTGCGGGGGAACAACGTGTGTGATTTGTCCTGAAGTTTTTACTTATTTCCGGATTTAAAATGCAGACGTCCTCCACAATTATTGCAAATTACCAGAGGTTTCCAGGTGAAACTAATCCTGCAAATGGGGATTTAGATGTGGCGTGAAGAGAAGTGTGGCAAAACAGCTGAACCCAAACTCTGCAGATTTATAGTTTTTGTGATGTGATCTGTTTTTTAAAGACAGCTCAGGTGGTTTTGAGTAAGAAAAATTCTGTTAAAAAAACATACTTTCTTCTTTTCTTTGGACTAACTGATGCAAAAGTCAGAGTGTGAAGGACTCAGGTTGTGAAAGGTTTGAAGTCGCAGAGTTTGTGTGTCTGTTTCTTTTGCAGAGAGAATAAAAACTCATGCAAAAAGCAGTTTCCTGCTCCGTGCTCCTGCAGGAAGAGAGTGTCAGACCTCTTCAATCCGTGCTGCACGAAGAGTGTTTTACATAATCATCAGTAAATATTTGCCATGCGTCTCGGCGCTCGCACCGAGCACAACTTGAGCCTTTACAAAACACGGCGGCTCCGAACGCTGTCACACAAACCTCCAGAGAGAGAAGACAGAGATCTCGAACTGTCAGCACTATCCGCCGCTTAATCGCTGCACAAATAATGAAAGATAAGGCGAGAGCGGCGAGAGAAGCGGCGGCGCTGGGAAGGGGAAACTACGGTAACCTCCACAGGGACAAACTTTGTTTCACAAACAGCAGAAATAAGCATGCGTCTTTACGGCCTGCTGGAGCCACAAATAGCTTGTCAGAAGTGTGAACAGAGCAGTTGCCCTTTATTGCTTTTTGCCGCGTGTTACGGCGCCTTTGAGCCCCGACAATAAACGAGGAGCTGCTTGCTAACTCTGACCACGTTTACCTCGGGGGCCCGTGTGACTGAAACGGCCCTTNGCACATTCAAAAAGCAGAAAACCTGTTTTTCTTTTTACACTCAGATGAGTTTTAGGACAGTGAATGCACAAAAACAGAAGATAAAGCCTGAAGCCTGGTGGAGTTGGAGCTATCTGAGGTTTGTTATTTGTTATTTGCAGGAATTGTACCTCTCAGTCTGCAGAGCGTCAGTATTGTGCTGCTGCTGCTGCTTTTGGCCAGAAGATGCCCTGAATGGTTCCTGGGCTTTATGATATAAGGTCATGGTCACAGGGCGGCAGCAGCGAAATTAAATTATAGCTGCAGGCGGCAATACGGTGACCAGACTCAGAGCTGAACTTTAGAAAGAGACCAGACAAAAGTTTTGCTTTTGTACAAAATATGTTGTTGGAGACTGGATCTGAAAGTTACAGGGTTTAAAAAAGCTGCAAGTTAGAGAAGTTTAGAGCTGACAAACTGCAAATCAGACATTTTAATCTTTATTCAGGAGGATGTTTGTACAAAATAAAAGGGGAAAAACTTCCTGTTTCAAGATAAAGCCACAAAATCTACTAAAAATAATGATTAAAGAATGGTGAACTGACTGAATTAATCCACATTTTTGAGCCTCTTCAACATGAGAGTTACTGAAATGATGATGTCATCAGAAAAGGTGACTCTGACTGTTCCTGATTTATATGGCAAAGTATCTTGACGTTCAAAAATCTAGACTGGATATGAGATGCAGATTTCTGTAATTTAGTTTCGACTAGTCAAAACTGAATTACAGATATCTTGAATTAAAATTCAGACTATCCAAAATGTAGTTAAAACTTGTCAGACAAAAGTTATTTATATCTACAATGTGAGTTTCCGATAGTCAAACTTAACTTTTGAACGTTAAAATCGCTTGACATTGATTTATGACAGGTTGGAGGGTAAGGGCCTCAAACACAAAGGTCTGCCTCAAGATGGCCGTCCAATCAGAGGAAAGGGAGATCCTTAAAGAGACAGCAGCTAAAACAAAGCACATTTATGCTATGGTTTGATTTTTAATCTTTTCAGACTTTTTTTTTTCTTTTCTATCCTAGTCGAGATTCATCGACATCGTGAAGATGAAAACAATCATGTGTTGAAACCTATGGAGGCCCTTAAAGGTCATAATTTTATACAATGAATTTGCTTCTTTATCTCCAGAAAACAAACCTGCTATCTGTCAATTTAGTGATAAGACTTTAGAGCCTGATCTATGAGCGTTTTAAATCAATAATGTTACAGTCAAACTCTCTAAAATTCAATTGAACATGAAGTTTACAGTGCATTTGATGCATTTCAGAAATTTCCAGGGATCGTTAAGACAGAAAAGATTCGTAGTATCAGTCATCTGCCACTTTTTTTTAAGTTTAGTGCAAGTTAATAAATACTGTTAAAACTTGGGATAACAGGGTTAAAATATTGAAGCAAAGCAAATGAAAACACTCCAATAAACTACACTACAGACTTACACACTGAGTCATTATTTCTTAACATTGTCGAGCTGCAGACTCTGAATCTTGACACTGAGTTTTATGAACAGTTTTAATCGATTTCCAAGTCAGATTAAAACTTAATTTCTATTTCCTGAATCAAAACAAGACGCCATCTGTCGTCTGAGTTTGTTTCCATCCAGGTGGTTTAGTGTTTAAAGTGTCAATCGAACAGTTAAAGACACATTTTTACTGTGATGTTGAAATGATGGACTCGCTCTTTCTGTCTGAAGAACAGGAAAAGACTCTGTCCTCCTCCGATTCCTCACAGGTGAGAGGAAATCTTCAACAATCAGCCTCAATTTGTCCGACAAACACTCAGCGTCAGAGTAATCTCTCCTTAAACAACAGGAAGTGTAAAAATATTCCTCTGACGGGACGAGTGCGTGGAGAGAGATTAACTTAACTCAACACTTCTCTCGTCCAAACAATCTGTCTCGCCACGAGCAGACGAGGGACGACGCTCCGTTTGACTAATTGCCTTTAAAGCTGACTCCGCTTTGACGTGAAAGGGCGAAGTGATTCACCGACGCCAACAAACAAGCGCGGCGTTCGCTCGGGCGAGGAGGGGGTGTTTTAACCAAAACGCTGAGACATTAATCTGATGCACCTCCTCCATTAGCCTCTGCTTGTCAGAAGTGAAATTGGGGGAGCAAAAAAGCCCACTTTACTGGCATATCGTTAATTTCCTGCCACGCTGAAGAGAGAGGAGTGTGGGCAGAGAGTAAACGCTCCGGGTCGAGGACTTACAGCGCTCATAAATACTCCCCGTTTAGTTTGGGATTTAATATCTGCTGCTTACAGCCGCTGAGGATTTGAATGGAAAGGATGAGTCCAAGGTCAGACGCACTTTTCGCTCCGACCATTGATCCTCGCGCCGGGTCAATTCAGCCAAAGATGATTGATGAGGGCTCCAGCCAATCAGGCGGCGGCGGCAGGAGAGGCCGATGTGGTGACAGATGTAGGAGCATGTGCGGTGCTTTAATATCGTAAAGGCTGCTCATACAGGGACTCAAGGTAAATGACAGCAGGAGGGAGAATGTAATTTCCCCACAGCAATGTCAGACACGGCTCCGTGATGATGCGGTTTCCTGCGTCTGCTCCCGGATCAGCCGCACGCCGGACAGATAAATGGATCTGATCCAACTATAAAGAGGATTAAAACACCAGCACAGGGGGAGGAAGAGGAAGAGGAGGGGGGTGGGGGGGTGGACTTCACATCAAAACTTTAAGAGGAGGAGGAGAAGTTCAGGAGTTTCAGCTCAGACATTAACCAACAATCACTGATGCTCTGAGCTCAGCTGGAGGAGGTCACGATAGTTTTTAGAGCTGATGAAAGTTAAAGATTACGTCGACTATAAAAATTTATTGATATGGAATTTTAATAGTTGTTGAGTGCAGTGGTTCCCAACCTTTTTGACTTGCGACCCTTAATTTAACATGCACTCGTGTCTGGGATGCCGGGATTTATTTTTTTAAATTTCTTTTTAATGAAAGACAACAAAAAACATTAAGCCTTAGCGAAACAGTGGGGAGAAAAACAGCCCATGTTTCAATTCGAATTTTTATCCAAAACATAAAAAAGAACAAGTCAACAGTCTTGTCTTTTCGTTTTTGTGTAAGGATTTTTTTGGGGTCTTTATAAATCTTACACTGTCAATCAGGCGAGATACAATACCTTCAGTTTACGCTCGAGTTCAGGTAAAACTTAAGTACCACTGTAAATTACCAAAAAACTAATTTATTTCACTGTTAAAGCTTTCTTATACATCCTAGAGATTTTTCATTTTCAGTTGTCAGGCACTTTGTGCTTTAGACAACAAACCATAATTCATAAAGTTATCATGTTGGTGACAGATATTTATCTGTTGGATCTCTATAAGTGATAATCTAGAATTTTCTCAGTTATCTTTCACAATATTTGACATTAAAATGAAAAAAGGTATTAGTCCAAATGAGGTTTATACACAAAATAAGCTTGATTATCTAACAAATCGAAAAATATGACATAGATTTGTCAACATCAGACATTACTATTAGTAGATGCCTGATTTTGGTGGAAAGACTCTAGATTTTAATCCTGCTGAAGACGGATGAAATGTTTGAAATTAGAAGAGGGATTTATGTCTTTAACCCTTTAATGGCTTAAATACTCCTGCACAAAGCCCGTCACGGCTGATTGAAGAGTTTCCTGACTCTGAATCTTTCCGTCACGTCGTCTCATCGTCACGTTTCTGCGTCCTGGGAGTTTCCTGAAGTCGTTGTCCTCCATGTAATAATAAAACATTTCCTGGAGCGATTTACACGTCTCTGTTTCCACTTTCTGACTCTGCTCTGAAACGCCGTCAGACGAGCCACAGGAGAGAAGAGGAGGAAACTTGGAGCCGAGTCAAAACTTTCATCTTTTATTCAGAAGCCGCGTGTCATTACTGCCGCCGCCGACGACTTTCTTCATCTCCTCAAATCCTCCCCAAAGATTCTGCTGTATCGTATCTCTGTGTATGGACTCTGCGTTTTGTCCTGATGCTTCTATTAATAATAATTCCAATAAAATATAAGAGCAGCCGCTCGCTCAGACACATGCTTTTATTGTGAGCAATGGGGCCATTTGGCGTGGAGGCATGTGGGCGCTCAGAGTCGACCATCACTTATCTAAATAGCAGCGAGTCGTACGCTGAATGTCGAGTTATTAACTACAGCTGTGATTCAAACTCAATTCAGGGGTTTGATTAAATTAAGAAAATGCTGTGTGCTAATCAAAAGGATGGAGATCTGACCTGAAGAGGCTTTGAGTTACAGGACGCTCGTTTGTCTTTTCCACTCGTGAGTTTGACGCTCGATTTAAACTTGAGTCGCCTCATTGAAATCTTTTTTTTCTTTCTTTTAAAATCTGGTTTTAATTCTGCGTTTCTTCTCTTCACCTCCGCCCGGTTTCACCCTGGTGGAGCCGATTTGTTGGAATTGCCTTCAGAGCTTCTTCAGACCGCGGGGACTTTTTCCATTTTGTCTCCTCTCTCCTTTCTGGTGATGTGGGGGAATTGAAAAGTCAGGGCTCAATAATCGAATAAATGGCTTTAAAGGGGTTGAAGTGGAGGACTTTGTGCTATCCAGGTATTATCCAGCAGCTCAGAGAAAACAGCAGGCTCCAAGTTTATTCTCTGCTCCTACAGCTGCAGATTTATCAATGCTTCAACCTTTAATCCTCTTCTTTAATCACCTTCAGCGAATGTTTAACTCCAACGCTCTGAATCCAAGGAAGCAGATAGAAAATCATCATCTTACTCTTAAAGTCTGCCACTGCAAAAACAATGTTTCCTACATTTTTATTTGGTTTTCCTTCATAGAACAGATCGGGTTGTAAAGACTTCCATTACCATCAGGGTCCTGAGGGTTTTATACTAACAATGAAATATTCAAGTCTGATCACAACTAAACAAGTTTATTGAAACAAGCTTTTTTTTTTGATACCATTAGATGTCTTGGTCCAGTAATTGGTGGTTTAACTATTAAAATTATTCTTTCATGTTACATAGAACCTGAGATATTGACAAATACCGTCTTTC
Source organism: Thalassoma bifasciatum (assembly GCA_008086565.1). Classification (NCBI taxonomy): domain Eukaryota; kingdom Metazoa; phylum Chordata; class Actinopteri; order Labriformes; family Labridae; genus Thalassoma; species Thalassoma bifasciatum. The sequence goes on along the minus strand of RPOG01003663.1, from coordinate 21,331 downwards.
TGGATTCTGGCTTTTCTGTGTGAAGTTTGCATGTTCTCCCCGGTAACTCGGCTTCCTCCGACAGACCAAAAACATGCCCACATTAGGTTAATTGATTATTCTAAATTTCCCGTAGGTGTGAGTGTGTGTGTGAATGGTTGTTTGTTTCTGTGTCAGCCCTGTGATTGACTGGTGACCAATCCAGGGTGAACCCCGCCTCTCGCCCAATGACAGCTGAGATAGGCTCCACCCACCACCCTGATTAGCAGGATAGACGGTTAAGAAAATGGATGGATGGAAAACATTGTTTTACTGATCGATCACACGATAAAGTTTATAAAAATGTCAAGTTTTGATACTCTTCAAGTGAGTGTTGGAGCGTGCTATGCTGCCTTCACAGATACTAGGACAGTTACCCATGATGCCATGGGCTCTAACACACCCCCATACCATCACAGATGCTGCTTTTGAACTTTGCGCTGAGAACAATCCTGATTGTCCTTTTCCTCTTTGGCCCGGAGGACACCACGTCCATGATTTCCAAAAAGAGTTCTGCGGCGTTTGTGTGTGTTGTTGATGTGTGACTTTGTCTTTGCATGGTAGAGTTTGAACTGTCACTTGTAGATGTAGTGATGAACTGTGTTAACTGACAATGGTTTTCTGAAGTGTTCCTGAGCCCACGTGCTAATATCCTTTACACAATGATGTGGGTTTTTAATGCAGCGCCGCCTGAGGGGTCAAAGGTCACAGCCATTCAATGTTGGTTTTGGGCCTTGCTGCTTACGTGCAGAGATTTCTCCAGATTCTCTGAATCTTTTGATGATATTATGGTCTGTAGATGATGAAATCCATCAATTCCTGCAGTTGGACAAAGTTGAGAAACATTGTTCTTAAACTGTTGGACTGTTTGCTCACGCAGTTGTTGACAAAGTGGTGAACCTGGTTTCACCTGTTTCCATTTAACCTGTTCACCTGTGGTTTTTCAGCATTCCTCAACTTTCACAGTCTTTCGTTGAACCTGTCCAAGCTTTTTAGGAACAAGTAGCAGCATTGAATTCAAAGTGAGGGAATATTTGCAAAAAAATATCAAAGTTTATAAGTTTGAACAATAAATATGTCGTCTTTGTAGTGTAGTAGAGTTAATTTATGTACACAACGTCTGAACTTCATTTGAAATAGGGTTGCAGTGTTAAAATGTGCAGAAATGTTGTGAAACTCTTGCTGTAATAGTGAGAAAAAGATTAAAGTTTCATTGTTTATAACTCTCCCAAAAAGCCACTTTTTAAATAATATCCCATAATTTGTTTACTCCCCAGCATAACACCGATACGTTAAAACTTAATCCAACCAGGAAATCACGCCGGCGAGTTAATTTTGCTACCTGAGCCTCCATGATGGGAATGCAGCTAATCACACGCTCCATTGAGTCTTTAAAGCATAAAAAACAAGCAATTTAAATCCAAGTATAGGCGACTGTGTGAGATAAATGTGTTTTTCAGAAGCAGCAGCAGCAGCAGCATTTGCTCTTTCTCTCTCTCTCTCTCTGTTTCTGTGTGGAGTGAAATATCTGACGTCAAGGTGAAAAATGCTCCGACAGCACCTGAGCCAGGTCTCTGCAGGCACCAGATGGACCTGCTGAGATTTTACGACACGATCTCCTGAAGTGTCAGTCAGATTTTACTGTAGCTCTACTATCTGCAGACTCACCCACAGCAAACGCAGCTTTTGTTGGAGGCTTTTCACTCCAGCTCCTCCTGTTTTATGAGGATTGGATCATATTCTACTTAAAGCTCCTGTTTGCAGCCAGGTTACTGTGGCTTTGACTTTACTGCCAACTCGACACCTCATCACCTCCTCTTCTTTTAATTTAACCAGGCCTCCAGGGTTTCACCACGTCTCCTCATTCACCGAGTTAATTCCTACATGTTTATAGTGAAACATGACGTGTTCATTAACAGGAGCTTAAAGGGACAGCGCGTAAAAATGGAAACACTTTGTAGTCAGATTGAAATGAACAAGAAGCTTTTCTAAAACATGAGAAATATCCAACAGTACAAAAGTATTTTCACTGTTTTCTTTATTGTCTTACAACTGGATTATTCTTTACCGAACCTCTGAGGAAAATAAAAACAAATAGGTTCCTGTGCAGACCAGATACTAAACTACATGCAAAGAAATAATTGCATACACATGGGAAAGTTTCCAATGCGCTTGTTGAGTTTAAAGATTTCTCCCATGCTTACTACAAAGTTTCCTTATGAAAGTTTCCTAACGTCAAAGTCTCAAAAGTTAATGTCAAAGTCTCCAGAGCTAACATCAATGTCTGTAAAACTGACGTCAAAGATTTAAATGCTAACAAAGTTTCAAAGCTACTGTTGAAGTCTGTAAAGCTTAAGTTAAAGTCTCCAAAGCTGATGTCGAATTTCCGTGAAGGTAATGTCAAAATCTCCAAAGAGATTGTCAAAGGTTCTAAAGTTAACATCAAAGTTGATAAAACAAACATCAAAGTCTCCAAAGCTAATGTTGGGGACTGTTTATCTGACATCAAAGACTGTTAAACTGACATCAAAGACTGTTTATCTGACATCAAAGACTGTACAACTGATATGAAAGACTGTAAAACTCACTTCAAAGACTGTTAAACTGACATCAAAGACTGTAAAACTGACATCAAAGACTGTAAAACTCACTTCAAAGACTGTTAAACTGACATCAAAGACTGTACAACTGATATGAAAGTTGATAAAACTGACATCAAAGACTGTTAAACTGACATCAAAGACTGTAAAACTGACATCAAAGACTGTTAAACTGACATCAAAGACTGTAAAACTGACATCAAAGACTGTTAAACTGACATCAAAGACAGTAAAACTGACATCAAAGACTATTAAACTGACTTCAAAGACTGTTAAACTGACATCGGAGACTGTAAAACTGACATCAAAGACCATTAAACTGACATCAAAGACTGTAAAACTGACATCAGAGACTGTCAAACTGACATCAAAGACTAGTAAACTGACTTCAAAGACTGTTTAACTGACGTCAATGACTTTAACGCCAACAAAGTTTCAAAAGCTACTGTTGAAGTCTGTAAAGCTAAAGTTTAAGTCTCCAAAGCTGATGTCAAATTTCTGTGAAAGCAACGTCAAAATCTCCAAAGCAATCGTCAAATGTTGTAAAGCTTAAGGCAAAGTCTGTGAAGGTAACATCAAAGTTTCTAAACTTAACGTGAAAGTCTCCAAAGCTAAAGTCAAAATCTCCTGATTTCACGTCATAATTCCTCCTGCCTCATATTTAGGTCTCCTTACCTCACTTTAAAGTTTTCTTAACTTGTAATTAAGTCTTCACAGCTGAAGTTACAGTTTCCCTGGTAACGAGTTTTTCCTGTGCTTGGGAGAATGTTCCCTGTGGTCATGTAGGAGTTTTCTGCTCTCACATTTAAAGTTTTTTTGTTTAACTTTCCAGTTAAGTTTTGCATGATTACACTAAAGTTTCCTGTTTTCCCATTAAAGTTTTAGTAGCTTATGTTGACGTCTTCCATGCACATGAGATAGCTGGTGTTTGTTGTTAAAGTAAAATTATTTATAGCAATCTGGAGTCGAAAGTGTGCATTTATTTTGACAGTCAAACAAATATTTCGCTTTGGTTTCAGGACTTGAATTCTTGTCCTGCTGGTTCTGTTTTAATCAGATTGATTTGTTGGACAAAATCACTTTGTCCACAGGAGGCGCTAGAGTCAAAGCAATTTGAATGTTTCTGACTTATGCTGTTTTTGAAATATCACTTCAGTAATTAATGACTCAAATTATTTCCTGTTTCCTTTCCTATGGGCTGAAGTGAGGTTGTTTGTTTTGTCTGGTGAAGTTTCGAGCAGACCTGTTAGAACCTGTTTCTCGTGGCCTCGCTCCAAGAAACATTCCCCTCTTTGTCTGGTCCTGGCAGAAGCGTCGTCTCTGTGTGAGAACACCACGTCTCTGCTCCTCTGTGTCGTCTAGACTCCGTGAATCATCCAAACAAATTCGTCAGCCAACACTTTCAGATCATCCTGAGACAAACCGTCGCTCACAGGGCGAAACGTTGGATCATGACGCTGGTATGATCGAAAACAGAGCGAGGATTCATTCCTGCCGTTTGTTGTCCTCCACCAAATCAAAACCGCCTCGTAAAGTTTGTGGAGTCAGACCAATATTGACCGAGCAAATTAAACTTGATGGAAAACCTCCAGAACTCACTTATCAAAAAAGTTTCTGCCCCTGGAGTCGAACCTTTCCCACCTCTCCTCAGTCTCTCTTTAGCATACGGCCACGTGTCCATTTAGTCGCTTTGGCGTACAGCGCCGCAGCTATAAACGCTATATAAATTTTAAGATTGGTTCTGTGCCTGCCCGGGACCAATCTTCCCCTGGAGGTGGGGGTAATTTACGAGGAGCGATTCGAGGAGCGGATTTTTCAGCGCCACTTTATTACAGCCCATCAGGGGGGCTGATTAAATTGATCTGCAAAATGTTGGACAGGATCAAAAACCTCTTTGAGTTAAACGCCTGCAAACACGCGAATCCAAAGTTAGAACTTCAAGCATCTCGACTGTTGAAGCTTCTGTTGGGGTTTCGTCGTGCTGCTCTTCTTTTGTGTTGCCCTTCCCCTCCTCACCCTGATGTCTTTGCACACCTGCCAACTCTAAGAACACACACACACACACACACACACACACACACACACACACACTGTAGCTTTTACAGGAGCTGCAGTGAAGATACAAAGATGTAAAGAAGCTGCTTGTGTCGTTTGGCCAACGTAGCCAACGTCTGAAACTAATTTCGTCCGGGTGCTGAACCCGCCAAAGAAACCCTCACATCCCTGACTCTGTGGGGGAGGAATGAGCGAGCAGGGAGGGAGGAAAGGGTGAATGAATTAAGGGGGAGAGAGGGAGAGAGCAGCGAGACACGAGGCAGTCGGTGAATACTCGAAGTGAGAGTTTGGAGAAAACGACTTGTCTTGGAGAGACAAAGACCGATAAACCTTGCGAGGGAGCGGAGTCAATGAGAAAGATCGAGAGGCTGTGAAAAGTCAAAGAGGGAGAGCGCCGGGGGGAGTAAAAAGGGGGGGTGGGAAGACAGCTGGAGCGAGTGGAGACGGGGAGCGCATATTTCCAAAGAGCCCATTCTGGCGAATGGATCACGGCGCATCAGAGCGAAGAGCGGTCGCGATGTGATTGATTGGCTTACGTGGAAGTGTTCTTGGAGAGCGTGAGCGAGGCGACCGGGTTGGAAGGGGGGGGTCCACTCATCCTCACACTTCAGGTGAAGCCTCCCACACATTCGGCACTCGTCCAGAGGACTTTGTGAATTTGGGGAACGGAGAGGAAGAGGAGTTTTTGGACGAGGATTTTAAGCTGATTTCAATCATGTCGATGCTGATCGCCACCCAGCAGATCGATACCACCACCTCCAAGATGGTAAGAACCGAACCGTCGCTTCTGTTTTGGAGAAGTGTTCAGTCTTGTTTTGGGATTCTTGGACTGTTTCTCAGAGGCCTGTGGGGTTTTAATGACGCTAATGCACCCAAACAAACTTGTATGTCGTCCCTCACTCAGGTGAAACAGGTCCAAATCCACCTCTCATTGTCTCGTTAAACTCCCTCCTCCTCCTCCATCTTCATCTTTCTTCCTCCGTCTCCTCGTTTGACCCTGCGAAGCCTCATCAAACGTGACTCGGGCCAGAAATGCTTGTGTCCGCTGGTTTGGGGCTTGAAATGAGAGCGGCTGAAACACACTTGTCAAGTGGCCTGAGCTTGAAGAGGCGTGTTTGGGGAATTACTCGGAGAGGAAAATGTCAAAAAGGAGATTTTAAGCAGCGGAGAGCTTGAGTTTGAGGGGTTTTCTGCTGCTGTGCTGGAGGTCGAACGGTGAAATCTCTCTGACACTAGATTATAGCTGGACTTGTGTGTTAAAAAAGGAGAAAAACGCTCAACAAATGTGTGGATGATTCATTTCTACATTTGGAGTTGCAGGATTTTGCAGATTGCATGTGTTGAAATGAAGTTTCTCAGCCTGTAGAGCAAGTTTGGTGTTTATTTTCCAGGAGCTGGATGTTTGAGGATTGTCAGAAAAGAGAAATAAAGAACTAAAAGTGCTGTAAACGACAGAAATCAACATAATTTAGTGTTTGTCTGTGGTAAATGAAAGCTAAAATTGCAGTGTTTATCAGTTAGATTTTTTGATTGATTTAGCCTGTTGTGTTTGGATTCATTCATAAAAACAAATTAAAGACTTTATAACAATGAGCAGTGAAATAAAGTCTTTATTTGTTGTGTCTCCCTGGAGGCAGCATTCACAGAATCACTTCTCCGTCTTTAACGTGGAGGACAGACTCTGCGTTTGGATCCTCACAGCGAGTCTCTGGTGCATCATCCCGTTAATGTGATCGTGGTCAATCTGTGCCGTAAACATTAGCGTCACACGAGCGTCTTAAAGAGTTTTAGCCCGTTTACTAAATGACTGTCGTTTTTAGCCTCCATCAGACGCCTCGGGCTCTGCTGCTGCAGATTATAATGAGCTGGCTGTTTTCCAGAAACGAGGTGTAAATCTCAGCTGTTAATGTCTTTTTAATGCTGAGCTCAGGTAGACGCGCCGGGGAACTTTAATTCTGGAAAAACAGTTTCTTTACAAATCATGTCGGAGTAATAAGTGATCAGATATTAATGTGATTGACCTGGAGCTGCGGTTAAACACATCACACTTCAAAAAACACAAACAGACATATCAAAACAAGTGTAATTTTACACAGTATTCTTCAATAATCACCCCAAATCTCTGATAAAAGATGATTTCACATGAACAGCTCAGCTCGCAGCCTCTTTAAGTTTACAAGATCAACAGTTTCTACTAATGCAGCCGGTCTGAGCACGTTTTACCAACAGCTGCTCTGCTCACAGCCTTTCTTATCATTCTTTTTCATCAGTAGCTCAGCTCTAAGCCTCTGTAAGCAGACTTTTTTTAACAGTAGCTCAGCTTGCAGCCTCTTTAAGCTTACTAAATCAGCAGTAGTTTTGCTGGCAGCCTCTCTTAGTGTACTTTTTTTTAGCAGTAGCTCAGCTCACAGTTCCTTTTTACACACTTTGTAAACAGTAGCTCAGCTTGCAACATCCTTTAGTGTACTTTCTCAGTTACAGCTCAGCTCACAGCCCCTCTGTATGATTTATTAGCAATGGCTCATCTCACAACCTCTCCAAACATACTTTTTGAACACGCACTCAGCTTGCAGCCCCTCTTGGCAGACTTAAACTATAGTTGCCGAGGTCAAGCATCTCTGAGAAAACTTTATCAGCAGCAGCTCAGCTCACAGACTGAGCATACTGTCACTCACCTTGAAGCCTCTCTTAGTGTACTTTCTTAGCTGCAGCTCAGCTTGCAGCTTCTTTAAACATACTTTATTAACGCTAACTCAGCTTGCAGCCTCTCTCAGCAATCTGGTTGAGCTTTGTTAATAGCAGCTCAGCAAGTGGCATGTTCCAGCATCATTAATCAGCAGAAGCTCAGTTTGCAGCCTCTTTAAGCTCACGTCATGAACTCTAGCTCAGCTCACAGACTCTCTAAACATTTTGACTAACACTGGCTTAGCTTAAAGTGCCCTTGAGTATCATTCATTGACAATACCTCAGCTTGCAGCCCCTTCCAAACACTCTATTAGCGTAATGTATACATGCAGCTTCTCTGAGTATACTGTATTAACAGAAACTCAGCTTGCAGTCCCTTTGAATGTACAATTACATCAGCAGATCAACTTGTAGCCCATCTGGAAAGACTGTATGTGCAGAAGCTCAGCATTTCACACATTTGCTAAGACTAGCTCAGTTCACAGTCCCCCTTAGCATCATTTATTGGCAGCAGCTCAGCTCCAGCCTCTCAAAGAATACTTTATAAGAACAATTTTAACCAGCAGCAGCACCTCAGACTTTACTTAATCAGCTTGCAGCTCAGCCCACAGTCTCTCAGAACATACTTTATGTAGAGCAGCTCAGCCTGCGGCCTCTTAAAGCTGTTATACTCAGCATAACCTGACTTGTTTTGAAACCTTGAAACAAATAACTGTTGTTGTGAAGCAGTTATTGTTGCTGTTTTCATCAAAGACGATTGAACGCTGACTCTCGTTTCAGATCTGTGTTTTGGAGGAGAATCTGTGGATAAAACGTGATCCGACATTTCTAGAAAATCCTGAAACAATTTCATCCAAGAGTTCAAATGTTTCCATCTTTGATTTCTATAACTTGATAGGTCACTGTTCGGTTTGGATCCTTAAGTCTTCGCTCTTCACTCCCTCGTGTCCTGTGTCGTCCTTTGACACTTGCTCCTCAGATGATTTTTGTCTGAGAGTTTGATGTGCAGATTTAACACCGAGCTCATCCACCGTCCCCTCGGGCGCCGCACACATCACCACCTCTTGTGAAAACGTCTCATTTACCAGCTAATGTGTTTAATTTCAATCTCTGTGACATTAAAATGGTTTCCAGCTCATGAGCTGTTAGCCCTGATGGAAATTCTTCAATTTAAACTCCAAAAACGCTTTACCAGCCCAGATAAGACTGGAGGATGTATTTAACGCTGTGTTGATGTTGGAGAATCAGAAAAACGCTCCAAATGTTATTTTACTCCTCCAGGCTGAAGAGGCTCATTCTTTGTGGCGGATTAGTTCTGTGAAATCGAGGTTATGTCGCAGTAAAAAGTGAGATTTGGTATCGATTCTCTCTGAAATGACAGATGATTGACTGCTCCACACAGCTGGAATATGAATAAGTGATTTTCTCTGCGGACATTTGTCCTCTGTGGCATTTAAGCCCAACTCTCCTCAAAATAAATCGATAATTACTTTAAATCCACAGTTTTCCATCTTTTTTTCCAGCACCTTTTCACTTCTGCAGCAGAATACAGAGCACGGCGGAAAAAACAGCTGAGTAGAAAAATGACTAATGTGAAATTGAAGGTATGGATTTTTTCGTGTGCTAAGTGAAGTCTCGCTCGCTCGCTGGGCTGAAGCGTCCTGGCCCAGAGTCAAAACTGTGACTGGAATCTGAGAGTAAAACAAATTAAAAAGCCATCACATAATGACAGCAGGTCGTTGTAGTAATAACAGAGCGTGTGCACAATCAGACATTCACGGTGTGTGTGTGTGTGTGTGTGTGTGTGTGTGGCGGTCGAAATGGCAGCTGTCCAAAGGAGACAAATGTTTCTGAACTTATCATCCTCCTGCCCTCTCTCTCCCGTCTTAAACTCCCCCCTTCTCACCCTTTGTTCCCTCCCCGTCCTCTCCGCTCTTTATTCAGGTCTCCTCTCTCGACCTCTCACTGATTTTATTTGAGGACAGTTGGAGGTTCAAACAAAAGCCCAAACTCTAACTTTCACCTAAACACACGGAGCTTCAGCTAACGGACGTCTTGTTTTGGTCTGAATGTGACATCAATAAATTTCTGGATGCTGATAAGTTGTCTTCAGTTTCCTTCAAGCGGCTTTGAACATGTTTTTCCTGCTAAGCCTTTCAGGTTTTATGAAACTGAATGAGCTGAGACTGAAACAAAATCAAAGACAATTTTGATGAAGTTTTTTTTCAGCAGCTCGTGCAAACTCATACATTTGTTCTGAAAGTGAAAGTACATCATATCTACTCTTTAATAATAACAATAATAATAATAAATAATAATACATTTTATTTATGAAGCGCTTTTCAAAAAATCAAAGTCGCTTCACATCGAAAAGTTAAAAAGAACAAACAGATAAAACAATATTTTACATGGTAAAATAATAACAGTGCAGGTTAAAAACAATTTAAAAAAAAGAAAATGGACAGAAGAAAATGAGTAAACAGGATGAACTAAGAGTGATGAGTTTCTATGGAGTGGAAAGCAGAGTGGAACAGGTGAGTTTTTAATCTGGTTTTGAAGGTGGTGAGGTCAGCGGACTCCCGGATTTGTTGTGGTAGTGAATTCCAAAGAGAGGGGGCAGCAACAGAACCTGTCCCCCCAGGATCGGTGCTTGGTCCTAGGGACAGTGAGGAGGTTTGCAGCTGAGGAGCGGAGGGGACGTGGAGGGGTCTTTAACTTTACTTTTCTTTGTTCAAGATGACTTTTTACCCAATATAATGCAACAAGGTAATGTATTGATCAACAGTTACGCTTACATTTAGCTTAGCTCCTCACAGCTCGGTGCTCTGAGACATGTCTGTAACGTTCGTGAATCCTGGTTCTGTCCTACCAGTGCTCATCTACTTGCTTGACCTTCTTTGAGCATTGACCAATCAGGTGTCAGAAACATCTGGTATTGTCCTCCTGGCTGGCTCGCCAATTATAGCTCTGCGATGGACTTACTGATACAACATTACAAGGTTGAACAAATCAAACTTTGTAAGTTTGTAGCGTAGTTCAGTAGTCATCTACATTTAGCTTAGCTCCTCACAGCTCGGTGCTCTGATACATGTCTGTAACGTTAGTGAATCCTGGTTGTGTCCTACCAGGTCTCATCTACCAACTCCAACCTCACCAAGCAGAGCAAACGTAACCTGGCTCTTCATTTTATTGATAGACTCTCAGGTTTGAACAGATCACTGCAGAATAACTGCTGCATGTGGACAGGAATCAACATTAGCACAAACACATTAGAGACTGTTTAAGCCTTTAGCTCCTGTTTTAGCCATTAGTTCGCCTCTAGATCTTGTTTTTGTCCTTGGCTTGTGTTTTAGCCTCTAGCTCTTGTTTCAGAAACTTTCGAGATTACTTAAAAATATCTGTATCTTACTCTTCAGTTGCTTCCCTCGACCTCCCCCCTCATAAATTAGAGTTTAAGTTTCATTTAATAATTTCTAGTTATCCGGTATGACTGTGTCCCTTTTTTTCAGCTCAATATCAAAAGTTTAATTTCCAAATATATGGTTATCGTCAACAACAAAGTGATGTAACAGCATCAGTGTTTACTATTATGTGCATTAGAGTTATGTGAAATAGAAAAACAAAGAGTTCACTTTAAGAACGTTTGTGTCTCTTGAGGTTTGATTTATTTCATTTGCTGTAACATTATAAAGTTTATAATGAGCTGAAGGAAACTGAAGCTGCTATAATATATCAGACTGAGTGAAATAAGATCATTTGAACCTCTCTGAGAAAGCGTACAGAGGAAATATCACAGCGGTGCTTTATGGGCTGTAAAAAGTGGATATTTTTAGTCAATAACTGTTCAGATATTGTTTGAGATTCATGGTGTTTCTCTGAAAAGCAGCACAGATTCAATACCCTGAAGATTTATCAACCTCGCACAGTTGCGTGTCCTTTTCAACCCTGGATTTCACGTGTTTCTTCTCTCAGATGCCGGATTTGTCGGGTTATTGCTGAGGCGCCAGAATGACGAATCGACCCCCAGCGAACAGACGTTTCCTCCACCGTCTCCAGCAGAAACAGGAGATAACTGAGGAGCGTTTTTCTGGCCTGGTTGTGTGAATGAGGCTCTGTATTTGCTCCATGTTTCTCCCCCCTGCTCTCTCTCTGTCCCTCTGAATTTCCAGGGGACTTTATCTCGCCGTTTCAAATAGGATTGGGGCTCAATTTGCCATGCTTCATGTCACTTTGCAGCCGACTTCCACGCTCCACACGGACACATCATAAAACTGCAGAATGAGCAGAACCTGATTTGTCAAAACTTTTCCTTCCCTCTGGTTATTTGTCATTTCTGAGATTTGTTTCTCCTCCTGCTTTGATTCCTGATGGAGTTCAGCGTTGCCGTGGCGTCGGGCAGATGGAGGTGTCCGTCAAAAGAAGGTGTTGGATTGGTGTCGATGCCGGTTGGTGGTTTCATGCCCGGATTGACAGCAGACATTAATTTGACCATTTAATTTGAAGTCCGACAGCGTCAGGCTCCAGCTCCTTCAATCTCCCCCCTGTCATTCAAAACAAGGCTCCAGCCAGAGGCCACAAACACCACGACACACACTCTAACACACACTCTAACACACACTCTAACACACACACTCTGACACCCACCGGTGGAGCAAGAGGCCGTTCATTTAAAGCTCAAACTCAGCTGATTTCAGACCTTTACCGTACTCAGTTTTTAACCACCATTCCCAAACAATTTGACACAAACTGCGAGGAAACAGCACTTTGTGAACAAACAACCATGTTTACTTTTTTTAAAAATCATAATGACAACAGAAACTTCCAGAATGACCCTGATGAAAAGTTTCCCTCCCCCAGTTCTTAACAGCGTGTATTTCCCCTTTAACATCAGTGACAGCTTGAAGTCTTTTGTGCTGGTTGTGGATGAGGGTCTTTATTTTCTCAGATGGTAAAACTGACCATTCTTCTTGGCAAAAAGTCCCAGTTCCTGTAAATTCTTGCTCTGTCTTGCATAAACTGCAGGTTTGAGATCTCCCCAGAGTGGCTCAATGATATTGAGGTCAGGAGACTGAGATGGCCACTCCAGAACCTTCACTTTATTCTAGCCAATGGCAGGTCCACTTGTCCTTGTGTTTTGGATCATTGTCATGTGTGAACGTCCAAGTACGTCTCATGTGCAGCTTCTGGGCTGATGAGTGTAAATTTTCCTCCAGTATTTTCTGATAACATGCTGCATTCATCCTTCATTCATCAGTTTGGACCAAGTTTCCTGAGCCTTTGTAGCTCACACATCCCCAAAACATCAGTGATCCACCTCCGTGTTTCACAGTAGGAATGGTGGACCTTTCATCATAGGCCTTGTTGACTCCTCTCCAAATGGAACAATGTTTATGGTTGTGGACAAAAAGTTCACTTTTGCTCTCATCACTCCAAATGACTTTGTTCCAGCAGGTTTTGAGGCTTGTCTCTGTGCTGTTTGGCGTATTGTAAGCAGGAAACTTTGTGGCATTTGTGTAGAAATGTCTTTCTTCAGCCCATTTTTCCTCAAGTGCCTCCTTATTGTGCATCTTGAAACAGCCAGACCACATTCTTTCAGAGAGTCCTGTATTTCAGCTGAAGTTAAACTTTTTTACATGAGCAAGGAGAACATGTTCGCATGTCTAATCAAACTTATTTACAGTTGAGTGGATGATAATGTCAGACGTCTAAACTGCCTGAAAAGCAAGATAGTTTGCATTGCATACTTCATCAGACACCAGGAGCAGGACGCTGGTCTCATGGAGTGTTTTCCATTTTATATTTAGCATTTGTTTGAATCGTATGTGCAGTTTTTACAAGTGTCCCTCAGTGTTAAATCAGAGTTATTGTCTCCCATAATCTGAAAATACTGTTGCGACATGTTGGACAGAACAGATGTTAGGGTGTGAAATATTCTTCAGCTGCAAATTAAGTTTCTTGGTCATAAACTGATCTCCAACAGACCAAAATCTGGGCGTAACGCTGAGACTGATCCTCTCTCTGTGAAGCTCAGGATTGAAGGTTTACGACAGAATCCTCTGTAAGAAACGAGCTGCAACAGAGAAACGTGACAGCGCCATATAATTCATGAAGCTTTTTTCTCCCCTAAATGAACCTGTGTTCCCGCTGCGCTGCGAACGCCGCGCTCCCATCACAGCGTCTGTAAGAGAGGTGAAGACTTCAAGGTCGGAGCGGAGACAACAAACTTTCCCTTCACACAGAGTCGAGGAACTTCTCTCCTCTTTCAACTCGTCCAGGTGGATTAATTACTCAAGGAGCATATGCCTGCGTTTAATCAGAGGAGCAGCTCTGCACGACTTCCTCTGATTAACTTTAAAGAGACGTTTCAGGCTCCGTTTAAAGAAAGACATTTACTCAGAGCTGGAGCTCAGTTTGATTTAAAGTTTGCTTTGACTTCTGACTTATATTCTTGATCTTTTTGCTTAAAAACAACCAAAATGACTCTTTTTATGTTCTTAAACGGCAGATTAAAGCAGATAAGTGTCTTCTTTGTGTTCATACTTCACCTACAGGGTACAAAAGCACATCACAGTAACAATTAGGTGTTTTATTTTAGCCATGACTCTCTGTTTCTTTCCATCTCTTTGAAACACATCATTCTTGAAGACTGAAAATTGTTATTTCACCATTTAAATGTTATTCTAGTGGAGCTTATCGCTGAGTTAAGCTTCATTTGAAAACTTCAAAACATTGTGAAAGCTCGGCTAATGAACAGAAATCAGAATAAGAAAGCTTTAATTGTTCTAAAAGGTTACAAAAAGGGAAAAAAATGCAGGTGTATTTGGTAGAGCTAATTTTTGCTGGAGTGTGTAGCAAAAATACTTACAGAAAGTGGTATAAAAGGTGAAAATACTTAGTAAAATTGGGAATAGTTTTTCTGCTTTTGCCTGGCAGACAGTCTGGTGTAGCTTAAGCATTGCTCTCTTTGGATGAGAGATCAGCAAAGATTACGAGAAGAGACGACAGAGAGACAACGGCACACGTTGCTAGTCGATAAAATTACATTGAAGATCAAACTTCTTTATGGATCCAGAGTAAAAATCCTGTTTACATCTCTGAATGATGGGGATTTCCAAGGCCTGAATCTGCACCTGTGAGCGAAATATTTACAGGAAAGTTTGTGATGCGTTTAATGCAAATGTTTTAATGCAGTGGAGAAAATCAGGAGCATATTGTGCAGCTGTGATTTGAGACGTTATCAGAAGTTTCCTGTGGGAAGATTGAAACTAATACCAGCTGCTAAAGTCTCAAACTCCNTAAAGCAGTAAAGCAGTGAAGCCTTCCTCTAAATCTGATCTGTAATCTGCTGCATCGCTCTTACACTAAAGATATCGATCCTGTTGTTTAATTCATGTTCCTCAAAGCTTGTCAGGATGATTGAGCGCTTCCTTCAGGCTGCATTAATTACCGTCTGGCAGCGACACAGATCCTGGAAACGCCGGAGCCTCTGCCCTTGCTGCGCTCTCTGAAACCTTTACACATCAGCTTCTGCTGCAGCGGCTTCGTTTTATGATGGAGGGAAGGATTTAGAGTCTGCAGCAGACTGAAGAAGAAGCTCAGATCCAGAGAGAGACGGGGGCTCGGTGAGGACAGCAGAGGGGCAGCGGCGTGAAATGAGAGAGGAGCTGTCAGGGGAAAGGAAGGAGGAGATCTGAGTCTCTAAAAGCCAAACTCTGACTTTACTGTTCATTCAGGGAAAACTGTACACAAACAAAAGCTGCATTCCTCCACCAGATGGCAGTGTTTGGCTTCCTGAAGAACAATTTCACATCCTCTGTTTCTGACTCTCATCCATGAAAAAAGCTTCAGTGTTTGACTTTATGTTACTTGGTTGCTTGGTAGATTTTGAGTGAAGCCATTTATTAACAAACTGCGTTTACTCTTTTTAAATCATAATGAAAACAGAAACTTCCAGAATGACCCTGATGAAAAGTTTCCCTCCCCCAGTTCTTAATAGCGTGTATTTCCCCCTTTAACATCAGTGACAGCTTGAAGTCTTTTGTGCTGGTTGTGGATGAGGGTCTTTATTTTCTCAGATGGTAAAACTGACCATTCTTCTTGGCAAAAAGCCTCCAGTTACTGTAAATTCTTAACTCCTCTCCAAGTGGAACAATGTTTATGGTTGTGGACAAAAAGTTCACTTTTGCTCTCATCACTCCAAATGACTTTGTTCCAGAAGTTTTGAGGCTTGTCTCTGTGCTGTTTGTCATATTGTAAGCAGGAAATTTTGCTCGTAAACACATCTTTACAGAAAGAAGTCGGGTAAAAAGGAGTTCACGGAGGAATAACACGTAGAACTTTGTCGGTCTGGTGTAAGAAAGTCTCTCAGGACACAAAGTCGACTTCAATAAACACCCAAAAAGAAACGTAGGTCTTGTTAAAAGGACAGTCAACATCGACTTTACAAACAACCAGATGGACTGGCACCAAAGGTTTGTTGTCTTAGGGAGTAAAAGGTGAAGAAGTAATCTCAAACTTGAGACGAATAACCGTAGGAGTCAAGGATGGATATCTTTTTATATCCCTTTCCTGTTTTATACAGTTGGATTCACTTTTCCTGCAGAAACTTTGACAATTCTTTTTCTTTCCTCATGACTCAGAATCCAGAAATGTCAGTGCAGCACTGGATGAAAGACCAGAGGATGAAACTTATGATCACAACTCTACATTGTTTATGTACATATTTCATATTTAATCTTATTAAAGACGGTTTTATGACGTTGGTAAATGTGACGGCTGCAGAAAAGTGATATATCAGAGCAGCTTCAGTTTGAACATCAGGATCCTGTTCCCTGATTCAGTCCAGCTTTAAGCTTCTCTGCTCTCTGCAGACGACTCTGCAGTTTGACAGATCTCTCTCCTCTCCTTCTTCTTCTTCTTCTTCCTCCTGGTCTTAATCACATCAGTACAGTGGCTGGAAATTGAATTGCGTCCTCGTCTGCTGCTGCTGCTGCAGGTCCAGACTCTGAGATGGATTTGATGTTCACAAACACATGGCAGCTTTCTTTCCCTCCCTCTGTGAAACCTCTCCTGGAAATCAATGCTAAAATATTTTGCAGAGGCATGAGTCTGTGTGTGTGTGTGTGTGTGTGTGTGTGTGTGTGTGTGTGTGTGTCTGTGTGTGTGCAGCAGCTGAGTAATCACAGCGTGCAGCTTCTCTCTGAGTTAAACCTGCTCTAATTGAAGGTAAATGTGGATGATTTGCTGCAGGTATCTGTGGATGGATTCGGTTTAAAGCTTCGTGAAAACTCATCTGATGTTTATAACTCACATGAGGCTAAACTCCCAGAATCCTCAGCGTCACAGAGTTAGGAGGCATAGATCAGATCAGGTTTTAGATTCTGTATCAGTTTGAAATGAGGGTGTCTTTCTGTAGTTTTCCACAATTAGTTTTTCTGTGAATAGTTTCATGGATGCTCTTTATATTAACACATTAAGTACTAAAAAGCTCTCGGATATAAAGATTTGCTGCTTTTCTTCACCATATTTGGTCCAAAACTTGTCAATTTTATGATTTAGACTCACTCTCAGGGTATTTAACCCTGTGTCCTTTGTAAATAAAAATCAGGCTTTGATATGACTTGTTTATAGTCAGTTAAAGATCCATATGATGTTTTTCTTCCTACCAGGGGCTCGACAAACTTTGTGATGCATTTTTAGTTTTCATTACAATCACGAAAGTAACATACAGTTTGATTTATGACACCAAAAAGTGATGACACACATTTTCCAAGCACCACGCCTCTGAACTTCCTGTTTTACAGTTGATTAATGTCTCCACTGCTTCCTCTGTTGTTAGTTACCTCGTCCTACTTTTCTGCAACTTCGTCTCCTCATATTTAACCCCCAAGAGACTGAAGCAGGAAACCACAGCTGCTCTCAGTCGGTTTAGAAAATCTTACAGTTTTACACCTTATATTCTAGTCACACAAGAAAATTAAGTGTTATAATTCAAGCTTGAACCAAAGAATAGATGATTTTAATTGCAAAATTCAGGATGAAAATGTCATGGTATATGTCGGAAGTTTCTGTTGTTGATTTAAAAAGAGTAAACACAGTTGTTTGTTAATAAATGTCTTCACCCAACCACTAACTATGAGTGACAGAAAAGTTTTTCTGTTTTCATTCATATTCTCTGAGAAAAGGCCAGGAAATCACAAATTCTGCCGGAGTTTGTACTGTATGCGTAATTAAATGTACCCATATCTAAGTGAAGAAATTTAAAATCATGAAATATCTGATCCTGAATTTTGTTGGGTCACTTTTATTTAAATGCACTGACCTGTATTTTTTTTCTTTTTTCTGTCTTACAACAAACAACTGAAGCTTCTTCACAAGACAGATGAGATAAAACATGATTTTCATGGCAGAGAAGTCACAAAAATGGATTAAGAATGAACCCAAAGAATAATAGATATGAAATAAAATACAATAAAGAAGCACCAGATCACAGAGTAGAAAGTTATAAAGCCTAATAAGTTCGTCAGACACACCCTCTCTGAATAAATATGAAGATTTTCAAGCATAGAAAGATTATTGCCAAAAACATTAACAGAGATTCCCAGAAGTGTGCAAGTTGATTTTTTCTATTATAACAAGATAAATTACAACAATAAGTGACTAGAAAATGGCAGCTTACACTGAGCAAGTTGATTTACAGAATAAAAAAATAAAGTGCAGGATCTCTCCTGTTGTTTCACGTACTCTGTGGACTCTAAGGAGGGAAATTGGAAGTGAAATACATGACACACATGCTTTTATGCAAAGGAAATAAGTACCAAAATAAATCAATCCATCTTTATTTATGCAGCACCAAGTCAAAAACAAACATTATCTCAACGTCCAGACCTGTTAATGTAACTAAATTTTAAATGTGCCTCATGCTAATAAAGAAACACAGACTCTGTTTTTCCATCTGTTATAAATTTCCGGAGCTGAGAGTCAGATTGTGTCGATGATGAAGAATAAATGAGTATCAGTGTCACTGTCCTCACTCAACCTTCAGAGAGAGACAGAGAGAGAGAAACAGTAGATTAAATCTCAGAATGATGTCAGACACATTAATCTGCTTATTTTATGATCCATCTCTCCTCAAACTGTGCCATTTCTGCTCCTCTGCCTCCACGTGGGGGCGCTGTTGCTCTGCTCTCTGTCTGCATGTCTCCTCATGGACACAAATGGAGGCAAAGGAAGGAAACTAAAACAGATACTTTGTCTCTCTGGATCTGCAGAGTCATGATAAGTTTCCTCCAGGAAACACTGAGACCTGTGCGCTGCGCGCGGCTGTGCGCTCCGCGGTGTCTGCGCGCGGCAGGAGCGGAACCTGTGCGTCCCTGAGCGGTCACTTTCTGTCTCTGCACGAGGGAGGGAGACGACTGGAGGCTGCTTTCTGCCTCTGACTGATCCGGATCAAGGAGAGCAGAGAGAGCTGAGAGAGCTGATCTCATCCTCCACGAAGCGGAGCCGCTTTGTCTTTGCACCAAGTTGGAGAAAGTGCGCAAACCGCGTCGCTGCAGCAGCATCCGTGATCCTGGAAGTACGTGACGTGAATCCTGAGGAGTGTTTCCCTTTTTTTTTCCCCAACTCCTGCATCCTCTAATCGAATCAAGCATTCCTCAGTGACCCCCTCGGACTTTTCCTCCTGCGTTTATTGATTCAAAGCGGATAATTCTCAACTTATTCTTCTACTTCGGGACACAAAGTCGAAATGGCGTCACTGTATCAGAGATTCACCGGGAAAATCAACACCAACAATTCGTTTCCTAACCCCCCAGAGGCGAGCCATCTCCTCGGGCAAGGTGTGGAGGGGGAGAGGCCGGCGGAGAGCTCCCAGACCCGGATCCAGCCTCCGTACCGGGGACGCAGCGAGGACGAGGACGTAAGAAACCTTCACCTCTGTCACTGCAGCTCAACTTCTGCATGTGCTGTTTTCATGCCTATAAAATGACAAATGCGCCTTTATAAGTCAAAGTTTGAAAACTTCTGCGTCATCCTCTCAATTGGTTGCCCTAAACGTCAATAAATGACGCGCCGGTTACGTCTCTTGGCACGCGCAGCGGCGCTGTTCTGTCTGAATTGATCTGAAAGTGAATCAAAGAAAAAAAACAGTCTGAGCTTTAATGAAAGGAGTCACGATGCTGTTTTCACATTGATCCACCTCATTTACTGCTCTTAAATCCGCTCATCTCTGCAGAAATACTCTTTGTTTACCTCCATGTGAAGGTTTTATCTCTCTCTCTCTCTTTCCATTCTCTCCATTCCTGCACAAACTTCCTGTTAAAATGTTTGTGTTTGGTTGTTTTAATCACCTTCCTCTGAGTTAAACGTCTCCAAATGTTCAGTTTTTTAACTCAGTTTTCTGTGTGGATCTGTCCTTGGTGCTGAAACTCTCTCTCTCTCTCTCTCCATGGTGCTGAAACATTAAGCCTCTTTTTGTGAAGCTGCTTTTATTTTACGTGAACTCTGGAGTTTTAAACTCTCTATTGTTGTTTCCGGTGAAAACTTTCGCTTTGTGGCTTCATCGTTTTCCAACTGTGGGATTTTAACCAGTCGCTGTGTTTTTATTGTGCATCTGAAACCTGCATGTGTTTCTTTACTTCATACATTTATGTCCTGCATGGACAAACTAGCGGCTTATTATACTTTTAATACTTTTGAAAAGCTTTATTATTGATTTCTCCCTGTGTGAAGTTGAGGTTTCAGTCTGTTTCCAATATGAGCCAATTCCAGCTAGTTCAAAAAATTATCAAAAATCAAAAATATCAAGCCCAATTTTGTCAGATAAAGGGTCAAACTATATTTGAAAGAAGTCAGACTTGTGAGATAACGGTCAAATGTACTAGAAACAAAGATAAGTGTAGAGGTCAAAGGCAAAATCTAAGGGAAGAAAGTCAAATGTATTGGACAAAAAGTCAAATTTTTGTGATTAAAAAGTCAAAATTGTGTGATAAAAGGTCAAACTATGAGATAAAAAGATACATTTGAGAAATTAGATTCCAAAATTTTGAAATCAAAGTCTATTTAATGGGAGAAAAAGTCAGATTTGTGAGCGTTAGGTAAAGGTGTGTTGTTGTGTGTGTTGTGTTGTGTAGAGTAAAGGTGTAGAGTGTGTGTGTGTGTGTGTGTGTGTGTTGTGTGTGTGTTGTGTGTGTTGTGTTGTGTAGAGTAAAAGTGTAGAGAGTGTGTGTTGTTGTATGTTGTGTGTGTGTTGTGTGTGTGTGTGTGTGTGTTGTGTGTGTGTTGTGTGTGTTGTGTACACTAAAGGTGTAGAGTGTGTGTGTTGTGTGTGTGTTGTGTACACTAAAGGTGAAGAGTGTGTGTGTTGTGTGTGTGTTGTGTACACTAAAGGTGAAGAGTGTGTGTTGTGTATGTGTGTGTGTGTTGTGTACACTCAAGGTGTAGAGTGTGTGTGTGTGTTGTGTGTGTGTGTGTACACTAAAGGTGTAGGAGGTAAAAAGTGTTTGAGCTGAACATGAATAGAACATGAGCTGATTTATTGAACCCTGGTTCTGCCTTTTGTTGCTGGTGCAGAGAACTCTGACATAATCTGAAATCAATACAAACAGTGATGTATGGTCCCTGTTCATCAGCCTGAGAGCGTGTATGTGTGTGTGTGTGTGTGTGTGTGCGTGTGTGTGTGTGTGGTCTTTGTCAAACATGAGGAGCTCTGACTGAAGAGCAGAGAGCTGAGAATGAAACCTCTGTGTCTTTATTCTGAAGCAGCGTCTCCTCCATCCGCTCCGCTCTCATACGTCTGTGACTCCTGCTCTTTCTGAATGTCAGTCCTCGCTCTGGCGTTGATCCAGCTGTGCGGCCTTAATGAGCGCGTGCGCTGGAGGTGACATTTGCGTCCCGCTGTGAGGATGAGACTTAGAGCCCACTGGGATGAAGAGCTCATCCACTGATTCAGCTCCGTCTACACACCAACACACGCC